>NW_006498608.1:3248831-3270044 GCF_000471905.2 Amborella trichopoda | reverse complement strand
TTTGAACGTCCACCTTACCTCTACAGCTACGAATGCATCTGTATGCCAACTGCACCCCATATTATTATTAAGTTCTTAAGTGTGTCTATTTTTCAAGAGTAGACATTCAAAAATTCAATTCGTTTAGATTTGTAGATAAAAATAATAAAAAATACGGCCATGTATGGTTTTAGTGTATACTATTCCATCAATCTTTCGGACCCACAAAAAAATCATTATCGCATATAATATTTATGAAAAATGATCCTATTAAACTCTTTTCCACCTATGTATGTAGGATCTCAAAGAGTCGCCATTGAATTTGACAGACATCATTAGAAAAGTCAAATCCCACATCCATAAGCTTAGTTTTTTAGATATCCTATCTTAAATTTAATTTCGAGTACTTCACAATGAGTGTGGAGAGGTCCCATGGGATCAGTCCTCAACATTTATTTATTTATTATTATATTGACACGAACGTTCCCTTAAAAAGTTCCTCTTCGGCAAGCACGCGTATTAGAAAAAGGCAATAAAACACCTACCGAAATTGAATGAGAAAAGTAATGAAGGCGGCGTTTTTTAATATTGACTCGTATTGCTTATTTATAGTTTTGGGTTTATCAAGAAATCGTAAGAAAATTAATGGTGAAGTTCTGAGGGAGCAATGGCCAGCACTTCAGGTTTGATCTTTTAAGCCATTTTATTCAAGTTTCATCAGAGTTTCTTCCTTGAAGAATGCATGTATTATTTGTTCATTTTCAAGCATTTTTTTCAATCTCAAGACTCCAGATTTTGAAGGGGAAAAGCTATCTGATATTTAAGTTCAAGCTCTTCAGTTTTTAGGAATTTAATCTCTGAATGGATGGAAAGGTTCAAACTTGAGGGACCCGAGTGACTAAATAGTTTCAAGGGAAGTTCTTCAAATCCTTTGAAGAGTTTGCAGATAAGGTTCGTGAAAAAAAACAGAGGTTTTGTAGTGAAGAGAACCCCAATAATGGGTTACACTCTTCTTTACCTGGTTTTAGTTCCTTATCAGCTGGTATTCAGTTTAAGCTCTGATGGGCGTGCATTGCTTTCTCTCTCTGCGGATTTGAAGCTTCCTTCTTATACAAAATCCACTTGGAATTCCTCTGATTCCACCCCATGTAATTGGGAAGGCATTCTTTGTAACAGGAGACACAGGGTAAAAGAACTCAATTTGAGCACACTTGAGATTTCAGGCACTTTAGGCCAAGATATAGGTCTCTTATCAGAGCTTACAAAGATTGATCTTGGAGTGAACTCTCTATATGGGGAGATCCCCACAAGCATTGGTAATTGTTCTAATTTGGAATACTTGGACATGTCCATGAATTTGCTCAATGGAAGCATACCAACAAGTATTGGAAGCTTAAAGCGCCTAAAATACCTTTCCCTTTTTGAGAATTTTCTTGATGGGGAAATACCAGAAAGCTTGTTTCAGCTTCCTCTTTTGGAAACCCTTTTCTTGAATGAGAACAATTGCACTGGTTCGATTTCAGAAAGTATTGGTAATATGACCAGGCTCCAAAGCTTATGGTTAAGTGATAACAATTTATCTGGGGTTATACCGAGCTCTATTGGAAACTGTAGCAGCTTGTATGAGCTTTATTTGTTCAATAATAAGTTGGAGGGCTTCCTGCCTGAGAGTATAAATGAAATTGGAACTCTTGCGTATCTTGATGTTAGTGATAACCATTTACAGGGGAGGATTTTATTGGGTATGGGTAATTGCACAAGCCTCGTTCAGTTGACTATCTCTTTCAACCTTTTCAGTGGTGGGTTGCCTCAACAATTGGGAAATTGCAGCAATTTAGAGCTTTTTTCAGCTGTTCAAAATGGTTTAACAGGTGACATACCGTCTTCCTTTGGTTTACTCAAAAAGCTAGCAACTCTATTCCTCTCTGATAATCGTTTATCAGGGCAAATGCCTCCTGAGCTTGGGAACTGCAAGTCCTTGACAAAATTGCATTTGAATGAGAACCAGCTCCATGGTGGTATTCCTCCTGAATTAGGCAAGCTGAAAACCTTGCAAAGCCTCTGGCTTTTCACTAATAATCTGTCGGGTCCATTACCTGTACAAGTTCTTAGAATTCCAACCCTTGAAAGTCTACTTGTATACAATAACAAGCTCTCAGGAAATTTACCAGCACAGATTGCCAATCTGAGACAGTTGAAAAACATCTCTTTGTTCAATAACCTGTTTTCTGGAGAAATACCACAGCGATTGGGGCTTAACAGTAGTTTAGTGCAAGTTGATTTGACAAACAATAGCTTCACTGGTGAAATACCTCCAGGCTTTTGTAATGGGAAACAACTGGAGGTTTTGAACTTGCCTTTTAATCTCCTCCATGGAAACATACCTTTGGATATAGGGAACTGTACAAGTTTGGGAAGAATGAGACTCGACCACAATAATCTAACCGGTACGCTTCCTAGTTTTGCCAATAATTCAAAGCTATCGTATCTGGATATCAGTAGAAATAGCATTTCAGGATCCATACCTTCGAGTATTGGGCATTGCACCAATCTCACTTCAATTGATTTGTCAATGAACAATCTGACAGGCACTGTCCCTCAAGAACTCAGACACCTTACAAGATTGCAGCATTTGAATCTATCTCACAATAGTTTACAAGGTCAAATACCTTCAGAAATCTCACTTTGTAAAGGTTTATATAGATTGGATTTGGGTTTTAATTCCTTGAATGGTTCGATCCCTACTAGCTTACCCAACCTGAAAGAGTTAGAATATCTTAGCCTCCAAAGTAATCAGATAGAAGGGGGGATTCCGAACTTCTGGTCTGGTTTTGATGCATTATTAGAACTCCAGCTTGGTGATAACTTGTTTGGAGGAAGTATCCCTCCATCATTAGGAAACTTGCAAAGCTTGACATATACTTTGAACCTTAGAAACAATGGCTTTACTGGTGAAGTCCCTCCAGAATTGGGGAAATTGAAAATGCTCCAAATCTTGGATTTATCACTCAATAATCTGAATGGAGATTTAACCCCACTAGGTGTGCTCCAGTCCCTTGTCCAAGTAAACGTTTCATATAACCACTTTACAGGGTCAGTACCGGATTCATGGCTCAGGTTACTGCAGGCCTCTCCCAGTTCATTTTCTGGTAATCCCGGCCTTTGTGTAAATTGTCGGCCAGATGATGTTACTTGTGTTAATGGAACCTACTTGAGCCCTTGCTCACTTGTTAAAACTAGAGGGAAAGTTCTTAGTAGGATTCAAATTGCATTGATAGCCCTTGGGTCATTCCTATTTTGCATTATAATAGTTCTTTTACTGGGATACTTACTCCTCAGGCCTAAAAACTCGGATTCCAGAGATGAGGAATTGGTTCACGAAGGGTCATCTTCTTTACTAAACAAAGTGATAGAAGCCACTGACAATTTTAAGGAGAATTATGTCATAGGAAGAGGTGCTCATGGCACTGTTTACAGAGTGGTTTTGGGTTCAGGGAAAATGTATGCAGTGAAGAAACTTCCTTTCACAGATAGAAGGGGAGCAAGCAGGAGCATGACCCGAGAAATTCAAACTGTGGGTAAGATCAGGCACAGAAACTTGATTAAATTGGAGGGTTTTTGGTTGAGAAAGGATTTTGGATTGATTCTCTATGAATTCATGCAAAACGGAAGCCTTCATGATGTTTTGCATGAGATAAGGCCTCAGATTTATTTGGAATGGCAAGAGAGGTATAAGATAGCTTTGGGCACTGCACAAGGGTTGGCTTATCTCCACTTTGACTGTAATCCGCATATTATACACCGGGATATCAAACCGAAAAATATTCTGTTAGACCCTGATATGGAGCCTCATATATCTGATTTTGGCATTGCCAAACTAATGGATCAGTCACCCACTACCGGGCATCCTTCCACCTCGGTCATAGGCACACTAGGGTACATGTCACCAGGTAATATATGAGACCTCTAGATTTTTAATTTGTTCTTGGAATCTCATTAGAGTTATAGGATTGCATGTAGTTGGGGTTTTTCTTCTTAAAAGTGCCTCAGTTTTGTAGGATATGAGGTAGTCTGTACGACATGATCTTTCTCTTTGTTCTTGTAGGTTTTACCATTATAGTGCAAACTATAATGTAGCCAATTATCTAAACCGATAATAGGCAACTATCCAAACCATATCAAGCTCATTAGAAAATCAGCAAGGTTTTTTTGAAGACAAGCATATAGCTTTTTGAAGCTAAGGATTTATTTGAATTTGTCTGAATTTGGTATTTTGAAGCATGAATAGATTAGTTAAAACTGTTCTTCAAGAGATTAGGGGCTCATGTCTATGCTTTTTGAGGGACTTACAAATTTCCTTTTACTATTTTAAAAGCACTCATCAATGCTCAGTGCCCTATTTTCCTGCATATTTAAACACCTTATTATCCCCTTGAGCTTTGTGAAACACAAAAATAAGATTATGTTTTTATCTGAACACATTGCAAGAGAAGCTAAAATTCAGTTATTTTCAAATATCTCGATGTCACCAAAAAGAAAAAAAAAAATCGATATCAATTAGTATAGAAATAAGAAAAGCTGACATGCTTTAGAAATTCTTACAAATCCAAACCCATTGATTCATTTATTTTTTTATTTGTTTTTTAATTTTAACTTGGGACTTGGAAAGGATGGAAGTCTAGACGTCACTGTGCACACCCACCACCCTGACCATCGCTACCTAGAGCCTGTTCTCAACCCATTGACTTCTCTTTTTTTTTGCTTTTTTTTATTGCTGAAAATGAATTTATAATAATTCGCATTCTCTGGTTTTACGGTTTTGTAGAATCTGCATTTACAACGAAGAGGACCGAGAAATCTGATGTGTACAGTTACGGGGTAGTTCTTTTGGAGCTGATAACTAGAAGACAGGCAGTTGATTCATCTTCTTCTCAGGAGTCCAATGGTATAGTGAGCTGGGTGAGGTCTACATTTGGCAAGAGTAATGATGTTATTGAGGTTGCTGATCCCGGTCTTGTGTCTGAATTTTTGGACTCCTCCGTGAAGGCAGAAGTAAGCAAAGTTGTCTCTATAGCATTGAGATGCACGGCTTCGGTTGTCAATGAAAGGCCAACCATGAGAGAAGTGGTGAAGCAATTAGAAGACATAAAGGCCAGGAGATCAAGCTCAGAGGAACACTAGACTATGAGAAGTCTCCCTCTTTCTATCTCTCTCTCTCTCTCTCTCTCTCTGGGCTTCCACCCGATAAATTTTTAACAATAAGGGCTCCTATCGTCTCATCAGAGATATCCAATAAAAATTGGAATGATACAGAGAAGATATCCATCAAAAATGGTTTTAAGTTCTGAAAATTTTGGGAGCTCGTGTAGATTCATGATAGATTGATAGCATCCACATGTAAGCCCATGTATGTAAAATATCAATTGAGCTCTGGATAAAGTAATATAGGGTGCAGTTGGCATACGGATGCATCCGTAGCTGTAGAGGTAAGGTGCACCTTCAAATTTTATTATGATATATAATTTTGATGTAAAATGTTTTTAAGATTATCTCAAAATCTATTTTTATATCTAATTATAAAATTTTAAATTTCAAAAATGTTTAAAATCCAGTAGACTATAAACATATGAAAAACTTGAAAATGGACGGTGTAGATAATATGTTGTAAAATGCTATATGCACTACTTGTGAGACTAAATTTTTTTTTATTTTTCATGATCATACATCTCGATGTCGAGATGATCAATCAAAGGGCTTTTCAACATTAAAACTACCTTCTCAGATGGATTTTTGAGGTGCATCCGTAGTTCTACATTATAAGGTTGCGTCCTTGTATAAACTATTTCCTTTAAGAAATTATTAGGGGTGCAATTTAGGGAAAAAAATTCATGAAAGCTGTGCAAATATTCTTTCTTAGAAATTTTACCATACTTCAATTGGCGCTTGGACCTTCTTCATTTAAAAATGTTTGCCTATTTCCTTATTTTTTCCAGAATTCAAAATCACATTTCATTCTAGAGTCCCCCACTCATGCTTTGAAGTAATTGCAAGTGTAAGACATCAGGTAGGTGCACACTTGAAGTCCAAATTACAAAATCGCATTACAATTGTGCAAATATTTGATACAAAATCAAAATGGACCAAACTTGTGCATCTACTCATCAATGCCCTTCACATTTTCACAGACCTCACAAGGGATTTCCTCTCTCAAAATCAAGTTCATATCATGTTACGAATAGGTATATTGAGCATTTAAATAAACTCAATTTCTTTTAATTGGTAAGTTCCAGATTCAAATTTGCGATTAGGGGCTGAAATCTGAAACTGAGCGTCAATTGCCCCCAAGGCAAAGAATTGAACATTGATATTGCAGATAAAAACTGCAGGGAAGTTTACACTAATATGTTTAATTAGCAGCATTTAAAAAATATCTCCTATGTTTTTCCTTTTTATGCTTATATCCTTGTTTGCCTATATTTTTTTTATTCTTCCTCAAAATACTCCTAATTCGGGACCATTGGTTCCGAAATGCTTCGATGTAAAGATTCAAAGCAATCCAAGTTCTGGACTGCTCAGTGTAAGCAATCATATCGGTTCAGATTTCAGAACATCTAGCTCTAAATCACCCTTTGTCAGGAATCAAAACAGTACGGAAATTAGAGCTCAAAACTGCTCCATATAAGGAATCGAGCCGGTCTGAAACTATTTCGAGGAAGGGTTTCATGACTTGACTGCTTGGCCTCCTTACAAAGATCAAATGATAGATTAAAGAGTTCGAACTACCCTCTGGATTTTCATTTAGTACACTAGAATTCCAATGAGCACAAGTTATGGACAGGAGGTATTTTGGGGAAAAATTTGAAAAAAATATGAAGGATTTTTTTTAAGAGTAATGATCTTATAGGACTCTTTTCCACTCATGTGTGTAGGACTTCAAATTATCACCATTAAATTTGACACGGATCTATAGAAAAATCAAATCTCACACCTATACGATAGCTTTTATAAATATCTGTACCAACTTTAATGGTGATCCTTTAAAATCCTACACACATGGGTGGAAAAAAGTCCTATAGGATCTCTTATGAAATTTTCCAAAGACTAAAAATTCCAAAAACTATCTAGACAGCCACATTTTTCCATATGTCCAACTTAAAACCTATGGAACTTCAAAATTTAAAATAATCTCAGTTCAAATTAGAAATACTACCAACCATCCTATAAAAGAGCGGTTCTCAAGCCTTATTATTGGTAGTAGAATTGTGAGTTAGAAATTCAACAATCCTCAAAATCGTGTAATGGAAAAGAAGACAGAAAAACCTAAGCCACATTAAAAAACATTTATAACTATAATCTTCACAACCAGGGAAATTTCAAGGCTCAATAATGGTCCACATTCAATTGTCTCAAATAGCTATGATTCTAGGCAATCATTTCTCTAATATATCCATCCAAAGAGAAGCAAATAAAATGTAAACCAACAAACTAGAATGAGGTTCACATGTGTTCCAAGAGGATATATGGTATAACATAATGATGGACTCAATCTGGTTTAACATAATATCCAAAATCACCCAAGTTTAAGATGAGCCACTGGGGGTCTCTTCCTGTTTAACTTTGGAAGGAGGCAATGGAGATGGAGAGCCATCTCCGCCAATTTCAGCTTTCAGGTCATTAATGCTCTGCTCTAGCTCATCTATCCGGTTTCCCATTTCGTCAAGTGCATTGCAGTTAAGAATCCAATAAATATCAAATGGAAAATGAAAATGTAAACTAACAAAAAAGAACACAGGGATATTATGCGGTACATTGTGGTACATCGCTCAGATATCCATCAAATTGTTCTTGATGAAAAATGGTGGAGATCAACAATTATCCATCATGTTGGACATTCACTTGGATACAGTTAATCTCCACCTTTTGTCTTGAGAACAGATGGATTGCCCAGCTCTGTACCATATATCAGTGCAAGGTATACTTTCCCTGTAACAAAAGCACACGCGGATGTGTGAATGAAAAGGATATTCTTTGAGACTATGGAGTCAGACATGGTCTGAAACCTGGATTGCTGCAAACAAAAACATAGAAAAAAGTTAACGATAAACACACAAAAAAGATACCAATTATCAAGCTATTAATAAAGGGATCTGATTATATGATAGTTAACACTTGAACTCACCATCTGCTGAAGGAGGTTTTGAACCTGGAGAACAGATGTGAAAAAAGGTCTTATTTGGGTAAAGAAAAATATGGTGGAAAGATCGTTGCTCTCAAAAAGAGAATAAAAAGGACAAAAAGAACCTATGACAAAAACCAGTTTGAATTTTGCTACATGGCGAACTAAGATGGGAGAAACTTACAAACGCTGTCATATCAGCAGTGCTTTTTGGATCTTCTGAGTCTTGTCCATCCTATTACCACAAAAAGGCTCACAGTTGATTGAAATATAATCCACAAGAAACAACAACTTTAATTGACAACAAATAGTCAAACATATTATAAGCCCATATATCACTACTGATGGAGTACAGCAAAGTACAACTGCTATCATCAAATTAAAGAAAGCCCCAATGATCACTTCTGGCTTCAGAAAGTAATCTTCAGCCATCATTGTAATTAAAAAATGCAGCATAGGCTCCACATTTGAACCTTTTGAGTCTTGATGAATCATCTTATATCAGATTGTTCAAATTGGTTTATTTCAATTTCATTTTTTCATCTATATCCATTTGAGATTCACAGAGAGCAGAAGAACCCGAAATCCTGTCACTTCAATATCGTGGATATCATTCTTGGAAACAATGACGCACCACTAGTTATTCACCATTTGGTCACGTTCAAATTTACAATTTCTTTATTCTAATACAGATAAATTTGCCTAATCTCTGGAGTTATTTTTGTATTTTTATTTGGAAAGCACTTCTGTTACAGATTTCAATGTATGAATAAATGTATTTATATATGCATAAATATATCCGGTCAAATGCATTAGTCTTCAGTTATTATGAGTTCACTGCAAGATCTATTTCAAACCAATTGAGATTTTCTAAGTAAAGTCTTGAGAAAGTCACTACTTCTTAAGAATAGTTTGCTTATGCATTTTAAAAATAAATGACACAACTAAAATACTCTATGATGCGAAATTATCCTTTAATAAAGAACTTCCCAATGTGGATGGCTTGAAATTGCCAAAAGTGATGCCTCTCACAAAATTATTTCATTCCCTTTCCTCTTATGGGTCAAAAATAAAATTACACTCTAAAACAAACATCAACAAACAGTTCAAACTGCAATGAACAGTAATAACAACAGACTCAATAAAACACTTGTCATTCTGGAATCTACAGGAAATGGGTCACTCATGCACATCCCCATAGTCTGTATCAGACAATTTAATTAGCTGAATCATTTGCGATTGGATTCCACCCCAAATATGCATTCAGGGAGCATTGTAGAGTGCAGACATAAAAGAAAATGAAGCTCTTCACCAAACTCAGCCTTTTAAGTCATGTTTCTTGTTTTTTAAGAACCGAATCTGTGTAAATTTGGCTCTAGCCAATCTTTATCTACTCATTCCCCAAGAGAGAGCCCAACACTAGAAACTTGAAAGACATAAAAAAATCTCCAGAAAGCACTTTGAATCTGAATTTCAGAAGGGAAATAGTCTCTTGAAACCAGATAGTCTATAAAATATAAAATGCAAATTCAAATCTCTTTTTCCCAAGTTGCTCTTTGATAAGTAAATATAAAATGCAAATTCGAATCTCTTTTTCCCAAGTTGTTCTTCGATAAGTAAATCTTTGATTCTTGTATTTATTGTTGGATCTCCCTGTCAACAACTAGACAGCTAGATGAACCTGTTCCGGCAGCATTTGCCTAATCATGTCCAGGACATTTAGAAACAAGTTTCCATATAAACAATTACACTTCATAAAAATGCACAATCATCCAAATTCCAAGTTACAGTTACTACAGAACCGAAAGGAAACCCACCAACTAAACCTCGAACAATTCACCTCAGTTTACCCACATATCACCTTCATAATGGTTTCTCTGTGTTCATGGTGAAAGGTACTCCTACATAGCCACATTCAATGAGTCCAACGTGATATAAAGGCACCATAGTGCTACCCTAATAATCCACCGGACCCAATTAAAAAAGAGGCACGCTCCCTAATATGCAAGGAGTACATTGAGAGAATGTCAAGAAAATGGCTTTGAATCATGTCCCAAAGGTGAGCAGAAAATAAATGGAAGCATATAGGGAACATATAGATATCAGAGAGGATAAACAAGACACATGGAAAACCATATAAAATGTGGAGCAACATATAAAACCAAGTGGAGACAAATCCACAAATTTGGTAATTGGGATCTTCCTAATTTCTTCAATACATTTCTTGGGAAATGGATTCCCCCCCTAGAATCAAGGTTGCCTACTACTTCTACGAGTGACAAGAAAAGGAAGGATAGAATTCGGAATGAATACGTTCAAAAGAACCTAAGGGTAGCTCCAATAAGCAATAAAATAAGGGAAAGTAGATTTAGATGGATTGGTCATGTGCAATGCCGCCCTGGAATAGCACTGGTTAGGAGTGTGATTTGGTTCAAGTGGAAGGCTCTAAAAGGGCAAGGGGACAGCCCCAAAGGACATGGATGAAAGCAGTGAGGAAAAATATAGTAACTTGTGGCATGACTGAGGATATGACCCTTGATAGAGCGCAATGGATGAACAAGATTTGTATAGCCCGACCCCAAATAATTGGGATGAGGCTCGGATGATGATGATGCAAGAAATTACAAAAACGTTTGCCCAAATTTGTTTGCCCCATTGAGCTGCTTGAAACCGACCGGTCGGCACAGCCAAAACCAATAAAACATTGATTTTGATTGGCTTTAATTTACGAAACTCAATTTCTACTTTGGACCAGACTGGCCAAGACACCAGTAGGTGGTTTAGTCCGGTCTTTGATAACCATGCATATTCTACATGATGCACTATCGATAATAACTATACACTTTTATAACAAGACTAAACCAAACTGTAGCCAACTAAAACATCTCAATGATTTTTTTTTGTTTCACAAAAACAACCTCTCTCCACCTTTTGGACTTTTGATGTCAGCTCTTATTCTTTGATCTAAGAAGGGTGAGGACCTTAAACATTCCCTTAACCAGTCCCAAGCCTGGGTAAAATAGGTGGGTTGTCTTAGGCCATCGTAAAATTTTGCCACATCTTATCATGCATCTTGAGAGTAGAGGAATGGAGGAGCAGATTCAGCCATACTTGTCCAATCCATATCCATATTATATAACAAGGTTCAATCCATACTTCAGCCACGGCCAACACATGGTTTTGGAATGGCTGTAAAGACAAACCTCACACATTCCTCCAGAACTGTGGATACAATGTTCTGAATGAGAGGCATCAGTTAATTGAGGAGTTTCTGCCTTTTAAGATTTCAGCCAAAGACCAGTGGGAATCTAGCATTGTATCAATAACAACAGAGGCATAGATTATTGTCCAAACGAGTCTTAATTGGGTATATCCACAATACCATTGGAAATCGTCTTGTATCTCAACACAAAATAATCATCATCGCCCCTCACAAATTATTATCAATTATTCCTCAATATACAGTTTATTGAATCTTCGTCACATGCATACATCCTCTTTCTTTCAAACATCAAGCACCTTGGTTATTGTTCATAAATATATAATTGTTTATATCTACATTCCAGAAGAGCTTGAGATCTAGAATGAAGAAATGCCACCACATCCATTGTCTGAAAGTTTATCCATCAGCAAACAAATGGCGTTTTCCATACCTTGAAATATCTAAATAACCTTATTTGTACAATTCCAGGAAGCCAAGACCCTGCCCTCATAACTACATCTTCACACATGGATCAATAAATAATAATAGCACTAATAAATAATAATTTAATGATGATTATTTGAATTAACTGACAATGTGATGGCTAATATATTTATCCGATAATTTACAATTATAGTTAAAATACTCGATTACTCACAATCTAAACCCTAGCAACAGAAATGCAGAAGATATGATCAAAGTAAAAAAAAAGTATGAAATCTAGAAGGCTGAATACACTGTTCACAATTAAATCATTCCCAAATAAGTAACAAATCACATGCCAATAAGAAGATCAAGGAATCACAATTTAGGCCACTCTTGGTTTTCAAATTGCTTGAAAATCTAAGAAACAGAGAGAAAAATCAAAGCATGAGGAGCCATAAACACCAACAATAACCTAAATGTGATCGGTTACGGAAAAGAAAGCCCTAAAAGCCATCCAACTTAATGAAATCATGGCATCTCAAAAATGTGAAGAGAAATAACGATTAGCATTGAAATATATAAGTTTAGAGTAAGAAAGTTAGAGAGAGAAATAGAGGACTCACCATTTGGAAGGAAGAGAGAGAAGAGTAATGCTGAGCACTGAGAAGTGTGAGACAGCAGAGCGAGAAAGGATTTGGAAGAAGAAAGCGCGAAGAATAGCAGCCCTCGAAAATTTTTCGGCGGACTTCAAAATCGTCGTTCAAATGGCATTTATAGACGGATGCGGTTTGTATAGAGCCGAGGCTCTCAACAATCAAATTAGAGCCCACCCTAAAATAGTATCGAGATACTTTGTTTCATTATTAAAAATCTTTGTGATAGCTTTAAAATATATATTTATTTTTATTTATAAAATTTAAAGCTTCAAAAATACTATATATTGAGCAGATATATGAATAATTTAAAATATTAAAAATTGATAGTCCTAAAATGTGTTACAAGATGCACTATTTCCAAACTTGAAATCCATTTTTTTTCTCATGTCCATGCATCTTGATATCAAGATGATCAATTTGAGTATATTTGAGAATCAAAACAACATCTTCTAATAAAATTTTTGAGGTAGGCTCCAATTTGATTGTTTAGAACCTAGGATCTATATAAACTTTTCTGACTAGCTCATTATTCTCTTCAATTTAATTAATTTTTTTTTAAAAAGCATTTTATTTTGGGAAAGTTTACATAAGGGCGAGGGCGCGAGGCCCTAAACAATCAAACTAAGGTGCTCTGAAAAATTCATTAGAAGGGATTGTTTCGATGTTGAAAAACCTTCAATTCGATCATTTTGATCTCTAGATGTATGGAAATGAGAAAAACTAGATTTCTAGTCTTGGTAACAATATATCGTGTAATATATTTTCTAGATCGTCAGTTTTTCAGATTTTTAAGTGTTAAGAGATCAATCTATACTTTAATCTTTAAATTTTATAATTAGATATAAAAATAAATTGTAGATCATCATAAAGATTTCTTATACTGAAACAATATAATCCTGTATTATTTGAAAGTGGACCTTACTTTGATTGTTTTGGACCTCGGCTTTATACAAATCACACCCTTTATTTTGAGGTTTGTACTTTATGGGAAAAAGTGTATATAAGGCTTCAACCGAAGAAATGTGCACCTTCACATTCAGTGCTGCAAAGTAGGAAAACTTTTCAAGGGATCATCTCAATCTCGAGATATATGGGTATAAAAAAAAAACACACACAAGTTCATGACTTAAAAATAGTGCCTATTGAAACAAGATCTCTAGATGTATAGATGTAAAGAAAAAACCAAAAAGAAGTCTAAAAACAACACATCTTGTAATAAGTTTTCTAGACTGTCTATTTTCAAGTGTCTAGAGATCTGTTCGATTTGTACTTTTTTGAAATTTAAAATTTTTTAGTTAGAATTAAATATAGATTTTCAAGCCATCATAGATTTCTAAAATTGAAACTAAATATTCCACTAAACTTGTACTTGTATAGCATAAAGGGGAGACCTTATACAAATGGAAAAACTTGATATAGAGCATAGGTTCTGAACAATCAAATTACAACCCACATAAAAAATTTCACTACAAGAGGTTGTTTGGATGCCTAAATATCCCCAAATTGATCATCTCGACATCAAGAGACACGCACATGAGAAAAAAATGGATTTCAAGTTTTGAAAATAGTGCATCTTGTAACGCTTTTTTTGGACCGTCAATTTTCAAGATTTTTATATATCTGCTCGATCTATACTATTTTTGACGTTTTAAATTTTATAATTAAAGATGATAATATATTTTAAAGCTATCACAAAAATTTCCAATATTGAATCCACATTTCTCAACACTATTTGAAGGTGTGCTTTACTTTGATCGTTTAGAGCCTCGGCTCTATACAAACGGCACCCTTATTTTTAGAGCTTTACAAATTTCATAGAGGTAGAAAAAGATTATCAAAAGATTTTCCATATACCTGATAGGTATTTTAGGGAGAGATCATGAAGTGCGACTTCACGTTTTTCTTTTTTTGGTTGGAGTGCATCCGAAAAAACGGGTGAGATTTAAAGGAAAAAATAAAAAACGCGAAATCGCAATTCATAATCTCTCCCTAAAATACGTATCAGGCATATGGGAAATCTTGTAATGTTTTGATTATCTTTTCCTACCTCTAAATATGAAATTTGTAAAGCTCTAAAAATAATGTAATAATTGCTATGAACACTTAAAAATTGATATTCTAGATAATATTTTCTAAGCCGTACTTTTTTTTAGGGCTAAAAATCTTGCTTTCCAGCTTTTGACATTGGAATTGCAATTTTTGGCATGATTTGAGTTGTCATTGTGTTATACAAATTTGATGGATCTACGAGCCCTTAAGATTCTTGGTTAGTTGTTGCATATTGATACTTTAAATAACATCTTATAAGATATATTATTTTTAGAGCTTGAAATAGTGAAGATGAAGAGTTTTTTCCAAGAGTAGCATTCCACAAACATAAATTATCTTGAATCTTCTAGGTCAAAAGATTCCAGGTTCTTAAACACAATCCTGGAGTACCCAGTGACTATTGACTAGCTTTAACATTTTTTCTCTTTCTTTTTTTCTTTTTTCTTTTTCCAAGATCACATTCTATATGTGCCTAAAATGATAACATCCCAAGATTGGAGGGTGAGATAAGTATTGGTGAACTTTTCTTTTCATCATTTGATAATGCACAGGTAGACCTTAGAAATTTCAAATAAAAAGGTCCTCCCAAGTAGCGCTTTTGCACGAGGGAGTAACTGTATAGTATGCTCCCGCAAGAAAGTAGTTTAAGTGCTCATCTTCTGGATCATCATCCACCATTACGACCTTAGGTTTCTTTTTATTTCTTTTTCCTTAAATGTTGGCAATAGTAAAGCCTTGATTTTTTTCCTAGATCCAAACATAGAGACAAAATTGAAATATCCCTTATATGTAAATAGCAATCCACATACTTATTGTCTTTCAATTATTTCCAGAATCCAATAAAGGAGAAAGTATACAGCCAGCAAGATGATTTAACTTGATGCAAAAGGTCACATTGTAGGGCGCTTAGGAACCTCTCGCTCGCCTGCCCTCAAGAACGTCATGCACGTTAATGTTATTAAAAAAAAGGAGTACAAGAAATAAAGCAAACATAAAAATCACACACTAATGATACACAATTTTTATAGGCCACCCACCTCTAAAGGCTATGTCTAAGTAGAAGTGAAAATTCACAAACTCAATAAAGATTATAGTTTTGGGTTATATTGGCAAAAACCTCATCGATCTTTGGTTGATTTGGAGCAATTTGAATGAAATAATTTTCGATATTGTATTACCCAAAACGCGGGGTATTTGTAGAGAGTACAAGAGGTTCAAATCTCTTGATTGCAGGGATTTATGTAACAAATATAGAAGATATACAATGGCTATCCTGCTAAATTAGAATGTGTATAGTAATACAAAATTTGAAATTCAAATCAAGATTTGTATTTCAATTCGAAACTATTAGTAACTCCCAATACCCACCCTCAAGTTGGAGCATAAACATCGAGTATGTCCAACTTGGTTGCAAGAAACTGAAATTGCTCTTTTCCAAGAGCTGTTATGAATATATCAGATCTTTGAGAACCAGTTGGGATATGAGTAGTATGAATGAGGCCATGTTGAATTTTTTTGCGAACTAGATGACAATCAAGTTCAATATGTTTTGCTCGCTCATGGAAGACTAGATTGGCAGTAATATGTATGGCTGATTTGTGTCACAACAAAGTAGCATAGGGCCATTATGAGGAATGCCAAGATCCAACAAGAGGTATCTTAGCCAAAAAAGCTCATAAGATGCAACTGCCATGGAACGATACTCCACTTCTACAGATGATTGTGAAATTGTATATTGTTTCTCAGTTTTCCAGGATATGAGGCTGTCTCCTAACATAGTGCAGTAACCAGTAGTCGAGCATCATGTCATTAGGCAACTAGCCCAATCAAAGTCACAATAGGCAAAAAATTGTAGATTACTATTAGCAGAGAGCAAAATTCCTTGGCCAGGTGTCCTTTTTAAGTAACGAAGAATTAGAATAGCAGCATCTAAGTGTGGTTTTCAAGGTTGATTCATGAATTGGCTGAGGACGTGGACATGGTAGATAATATCTGGCCTTATAATTATGAGATATATAACTCTACCAATCAATAGTCGATAACGCATAGGGTCTAAAAGAGGTCCAGCTTTGGCATTCAATTTTAAATTTTGTTCCATAGGGAAAGCAACAGATTTTGTAGCCAAAAAGCTCATATCTTGAAGAATCTCAAGGGTGTATTTTCAATGTGTGAGAAGAATTCATTTCTTAGAACGGAGAACCTCAATGCCAAAAAAATATGTCAAAATGTCTAAATCCTTTATCTGAAATCGATCACTGAGAAATGTCTTGATAATATTAATGTTGTTAATATCATTGCTGGTGATTACAATATCATCTACATAGACCAGGACATATGTGCAAGTATTGCCATTAATATTGGTGAATAAAGAATAGTCAGCTTTTGATTGAATATATCTTGTTGCTAGTAAAGCGTTTGAAAATTTGACAAACCATTGCCTAGAAGCCTGTTCAAGTTCATAAAGGGATTTATTCAAATGGCAAACTCGATGCTCTCCCTTACGTGAAAAACCCGGCGGTATCTTCATGAATACCTCTTCATATAAATCACCACGTACAAAAAACATTTTGAACATCCAATTGGTGCAAAGACCAATTTTTAATAGCAATAATAGCAAGAAGACAACGAAAAGTTGTAAGCTTTGCTACAGGAGCGATAATCAAGCCCCTCTTTCTGGTTATATCCCTTGGCGACCAATCGAGCCTTGTAATACTCGATAGACCCATCAACTTTGTATTTTATCTTGTAGAGTCATTTGCAACCAATGGATCTTTTGTCGTGAGGCAGTTCAACCTACGACTATGTGTTATTGGTTTCTAATGCAGTTATCTCTTTGCTCATGACTTCTCTCCAATTTAGATCATTGGATGCTTGTTTGAAAGTTGTGGGTTCTGTTGTGGTAAAAATAGTAGCAGATGCTGAAAGTTTGTCATAGGAGATGACAAAACCTAAAGGATGAAGAACATGTTGAACCGGTTGAGGAGAAGTTGTAGCAGATTGATAATGTACAACGATGAAATAATGATAATCTTGTAAATAAGTTTGAGGTTGGCGAGATCTGTAGAAACGTCGGGGGGCATTTAGAGGTACATGTGGTGATGTAGATGGTGAGGGAGGCATGATGGCTGCTCAACAATGTGGAATGAATCAACCGGGTATGGTAATGTTATGTTGGTAGGAAAGTCAGGTAATGGCTGTGGAATAACAATGTTTGATGGGTATGGGGATGATGAAGACTCCAAAAATGGGAAGCAACATTCATGAAAAATGACATCTATGTTGGTAAAAAATTTGTGGTTGTCAAGGTCATATAAACAATGTGCTTTTAGACCATGAGGTTAACCAATAAGTATACATTGGCGTGACCCGGTAACAATGTGCTTTTTGACCATGAGGTTAACCAATAAATATACATTGGCATGATATGGTATAAAATTTGTGTTGTGATGTATGTTATAAGCATAACAAAGGTAGCCAAACACTCTTAATTGTTCAGAAAAAAATTATCTGAGTGCTTTTTAATAAGAAAACGTAAGCGAGCATGAGAGGTATGACCTAGGTGCCAATGCCACAAATCCATGGGGATTGAATTGTAAATTGGGATGCAAAGACAGCTTTGGGTAAATGAAAGATATAAAGCCCATTGTGCTCTCTACCCACTCCAATCGCTGCCCTCGATAACTGGTCCTGAAAATTACAATGGTAGGAGGACAAAGTCATTGAGCATTGTAGATCAAAGGTAAGCTTTTGAACATAAAGTAAATTGTATGAGAAGGACAGTACATATAAAACATTATGCAAAGTTATTTGTTCGGAAAGAATAACAGTGCCAAGATGAAGAACAAATGTAAAATTACCACTTAGCAGTTTCACAGGATTAATAGGTGATGAAGGCTCTATAGATGAAAGAAATGATGGAGAACATACAATATGGTCACAAGTATCATTGAATGAAGAAAAAGTAGAGTAACAAATGTTATATGCGAGATTGGCCAAGTGACTTGAACTACCTGCCTGTAGCATTTATAAAAGTTGACGTGTTGGTCAGATGTAAATTGAGGATTTGGCCTTTCTGATGAAGAATCCATAGTGATGTTGTCACTCATGGCTCATAAAACTTTGAGGAAAGAGAAAATACAACAGTGTGGAGTCTTTCTAAATTGTCGAGTGTGTGATATGCCACAAAAAAAATAAGTATGTAGAAAGAGAATGTTACAACAGCCACACTAGATAAAGTTTAACCCAAGAGAGAGTTACAGATTTAGAGAAACAAACAGAGAGAGAGATGCATGCTTTCTATTGAATGGAAAGGTAAAACTTTATTTAAAAAAAAGAAGATTTTGCAATAACAAAGCTCATTTGATGGAGCACGCACCAAAAATTGCACGAGTAAAATGCAAAATGTAGAGAGAGATAGTTGTAAGCTTTCTGTTGAATGGGAAAGGGAAGCTTAAAATAAAATTTTGCATTAGCAAAATTCAAAAAATGGAGCATGCAACAAAAAATTGCACAATCAAAATGTAAAATCTGGGCAAGCAAATTTGCATGAGAAAAATAAAATAATTGCACGACCAAATCTTTGGAGAAGGTTAATGGATGCAAGCAAAAAGTTTTGATACCATGTCAAGATTTGGAGCAATTTAAATGGAATGATTTTTCGATATTACATTACCAAAATGAGAGGTATTTGTAGAAGGTACGAGAGGTTCCAATCCCTTGATTGCAGGGATTTATGTAACAAATATAGAATTTGTACCATGACTATCCTACTAAATTAGAATGTATATATTAATACAAAATTTAAAATTTGAATCAAGATTTGAATTTCAATTCGAAAATATTAATAACTTCCAACGTTTGAAATTCAAATCATTCAATATTTGAATTTGAATTCGAAACTATTAGTAACTCCCAATAGGCCTTGATTGAGCAACGCTGTCTATTAACTTCATCTTTTTCACTATTACACTATCACCGGAAATAAAACCTTCAGAGTAACTAAGAGCATTTCTCTCTCTTGAAGTGGAAGTTTAATCAACCCAAAATGCATGAAACTACGATCTCTTTCTAGGAGGCTATATATATATCTCTCTCTTTCATACCCATTTACTTAGAGATCCATTCCTATGACCCTAGTTGGCATTATGGCTTCCTTGATGAGATCAATAGGCTTTTTTGTTTCTCAAAAAAACTTTTTTTTTTTTATATTATAATACTTCTAATATTTGAAAAAAAATATAGGTGTCATGATTTTGACTATCAACAAACCCTTACTTTTTAGATTAAAAAATTGGTGATTTGGGTGTGCCACCAAGCTCAAACTCCATTTTTTTTCTAAACATTGTTTTACACACCCTAGCCATAGAATTCTCATATATCAGCAAAAACTAGAGGTATTCATGACCTTGTACTAAAAATACACCGTCTTGGAATATATATAAAATCCCTTAAAGAGAAAACAATAGGGGATGTGTTAATCTACAAAGTGATGATAATCTATGAAGGAATGTATTTATGAGCACATATAACGCCCTATCGCTGGAGCACACTGTATATTTTAGATATGAAATTTAGCGATCTACTTATTGCCTGAAAAGTATTTGATCAATTAGATTTGACTGTCCAAAAATTAAACAATCTTGCATGAGAAATTTCCTATTTTGAAAGTGGTCGCTTGGTTGAGGAGATTATATCCTCAAAATTTAGATTCCTAGAAATATTATTGGATAGAGTTTTACTCGAGGGAGAAAATTAACAATGTTCTGCCATTGAAGTATATAATCTTTTGGCTTCTATTGTCTATGATTGGTTAAGATTTGGTTGTCGATATTGTTATATAAACTATTTTTCCACTTTCAAAAAAAAAATATAAACTATTTTTCCAATGGTAAAAGGAAGAAAAAATAGAGGAACAAATGATTATGTTGAAGTGTATGACATCATTGAGAATGGCCTTTTTTGTGATAGATTGATACCGATGCTTATGCTTTCTATAGATTGAAAATTTGCTCTTCGAGTGCAGTTCTTTTTTATCAATGTCCATGCTGTTTTACTGTTTTTCATTAGGAAATGACCTTGGGATAAAGTTGGAGCCAATACATAAATCAAGTCACTAGAGTTTAAGCTCATGGCCATTGAGTGTTTTATTTTTAAGATTAGGAGGCCCTAATCACCCCTAGATGTTAAATCTGAAATTTGATGGCTTGAAGGGTATCACAAAATTCTTTTTTTTTTTTTGGGGACTTGAACTAGATAAATTACACAAATTTAGTAGCTTGATATCACATCCAATGGACGGATAAAATTGGAATGATACTCGTAGCCAATGTCCACAGTCTATGTTTGTCTATGGGCACTGAGAGGTGAGTTGTTCCCCGGTTTTATAGCTTCCTCGAGTTTTAGCGAGAACAGTAACTCAACTCTATAGTGAGTTTTTGCTTTTTGAATAGCATCTGGATACTACATGGAAGATACATTTCCACCTAAAAATGGAGTTTAATACAAGATATATTTGGAAAAGGAAATATGGTAGAGATACAAAGAGAAGGAAATAATTAAAGCAAGATGGAAATAGAAAGAGATTTCTATAAACAGAGAGACATGAGAAACAAAGGTAAGGGGATCTTTAAGAATGAGAAGAAAGAGCAAGAGATGGGTAGGGGGAGAGGGAGAGAGTTGGGTTATATATATATATATAGGGGGAGAGGGAGGGAGTGGGGTTATAT
>NW_006498608.1:3227098-3242281 GCF_000471905.2 Amborella trichopoda | reverse complement strand
AAGTACCGTAAACGTACGTACGGTTACTACTTTTCGTCCTACTAGACGTTGTACATATGTTTCTATATATATATATATATATATATATATATATATATATAGATGGAAAAGTTCATATAAGGTTGCAACCTTAAAATGTAGAATTACATATGCACATTAAAAATCTATCGGAAAGGTTATTTTAATGTTGAAAACCCCTCTATTTGATCAGCTTGACATCGAGATATGAATGTAAAAAAAAAAAAAAAAAATTTGAGTCTCAGAAATAGTACATCTTGTAACACATTATCTAGGCCGTCTATTTTGAAGATTTTCATATTTTTATAGATCTCCTTGATTTTAATCATGTTTGGAGTTTAAAATTTTCTAATTAAATACGAAAATAGATTTTAAGATAATCTTAAGAATTTTTTAGAACAAAATTACATGTTATGATAAAATTTGGAGGTGTGCCTTAATTGGATTATTTAAGGTTGCAACTTTATAGAAAACGCACCCATATATATATAAAAGATGGAAAACAACTGAGCTACTACTTCCTCCAAAACACCGAACTTCACTAAGCTATTTTGCTGCAAAGTAAAATTCGGGAATCAGGGTCATTAGAAGTGAGCGATATGGATATATTTTTTTGAAGCGTTTTTTTTTTTTATGTTTGGCCTTTTCCAATAAACTTATCTTTAAAATTCGAAATTAGGATTGTTGAAATCAATGCTATCAGTAATGGAGACAGAGGTCATGTCAAGTCAAATTCAGTTAAATGGCTTGGATCGGATTTTAAACTAAGCAAAGTATGAAGAATAGTTTAAAAGTATAAATTATATTACAAAAGAAGTAAATAAAATTTGTTTGGACAATCTAATTAGTCAAAACGAATTGGTAGGATTATCAAAGATTGCTTTTGGCTGATTTTTTATAAAACCTGGATTTTACTTTGCGCAGGACCTACTAAGGCCCTGGCATGTTATAAATATCCACAGATTGTGTGTATGTGTATGTTTTGAATTTCGTAGTTATCTCAATATATCATTTTTAAAACATCTATTTAAATATCCAAGGACATTTACTTCTGTCAGGGATTTTTCATTATGACTTTTTGCTAATGGGTACTTACTTTGCGCGAAGACGAGCGTCGAGAAGGAGAAATACAGAGCCCTGCCTACTTGTTCACTTGGAGGACCTTGAAAATCGTCATTTATCCGGTGTTCCAAAAACCAGACCACGAATGCCATGAAAAAGAAGAAACATGAAGCAGTCACCCATAGCTCCCATGTCAATGGCTTCAAGAATGTTAGTGCTCTGCTTCCCCTCTCCTTCCTCACTGGCACGATCATTGACACCCCAGACTCTGTGTAGGGTGGCGTCAAATCAACATAATTCGATCGGTTCGCGATGATTGTCACGTCACCCACAACAGCATCGTATTTCTGCTCAGCAGTAACTAATATATCAAAAAAAGAGGAAAACATAATGCGAAAGTGAAAAGGATTATTTTAAAGGATCATGTAGCACCAAGCAAACAGAAAAAAGAGGAAAACATAATGCAAAAGTGAAAAGGATTATTTCAAAGGATCATGTAGCACCAAGCAAAACAGAAAAAGAAAAGAAGAAACAAAAAAATAATGTGTTTTCGACATTTAGATCTAGGGTAATGCGCATATTAATCAATTTGTTGCCTAATTTAAAAAGTCGAATATGTGTTGGCTGTTTCACAATACAAAATTCTGAAAAATAGAAAAGAAAAAAAGAGAGGCAAACATGGCGAGTTGAACATGGAATGATAGCAAGTTTTCCATAAAAGAAAAATGTTTTTCGGGTAAATAACATTTGAAAATTAGATAATTTTAATGTTTAATAAAGTTTTTAATCTAATTTTTTTAATATATTATTTACCTAAAAAACTTTTGGGGAAATTCATCAAAATGCATGAAATATTTTTCCATGTCTTTTGATTTAGTTTAAAAATATCAACAAAATACACGTGTCCATGAGCTGTAATAGGTGACTGATAAAAAGTTTAGTAGTTGATAAGGTATACAATAAGATTATTTACAATTGATATAATAGATACAAGAGCAAATTTTCTATACTTCCCCTACAACATAGAAGTTCTATCTTTTTCTTTATCCAACCGTCCATTCTGAATGGAAGGCTAAGATTGTCCCAATCACAATATCACGTCTCTATATTATTTTATTTTTAATTTTTTTATAAGCTATTTTGATACCAAATTTTGGACGTCCATTCCTCTATTAAACTCGCACTAGTGAAAAATATATAAAAAAAAATTTCAATAAAATAAAATAATCAAAATACCCCCGAAAGATTCAAAGAGTATTTTGATCATTATATTTTCTCATAAAATTATTATAATATTTTTTATAGGTGCTCCCCAATGAGAAGATGGAACGTACCAAATTTCATATTCATACAACTTATATAAAAAAAACTAAACATAAAATACTTTGAGATGTCGGATCTAAAATCAAATGGTGAGTGGCTCTCTTGATCAAAATTGGACAGCTGGACGGTATAAAGCGGTCACAATTACTTATAACCATCCAATGTGAATATAATAGCTTGGGTGTACATAAAGTTGGAGAAATTTTATTTTACAATTTGAGCTTGGTCAATGAAATAAATGGACCCATCCAATTTCACATTCAATGGTCAAGATGACCCGTCTCATTGTATGCTTTTCCTCTAATAAATTTCCTAGGACTTTTTTTATTTCACGTCAAACTTGCTATCAACCCATGTTCATTTATTTTACTTAAAAATTTAGATTAAAGCGACGTGGTACGGTAGAGAGAAAAAGAAAGGAGAGAGAGAGAGGGACCAAACCATATTAAAGGAGACCCAGACCTGAATTCACCGGACACGAACTTGAAAATGTAGTGTGGGATCTGGCCCAGATTGGATCCCACCCAAAATTTAAAGGGAAAAGTTTTAATAAGGTTGCAACTTTAGAATGTAGAGGGAAAAGTTTTAATAAGGTTGCAACTTTAGAATGTAGAATCACATATGCACTTCAAAAATCTATCAGAAATGTTGTTTTAATATTGAAAAAACCCTATAATCGATCATCTCGATATCGAAATGTATGAATATGAACAAAAAGAGTTTTTTGAGTTCTGAAAATAGTGCATCTTGCAACACATTATATAGACAATTATATAGACATTTCATTTTCAAGATTTTCATATATTTATAGATCTACTTGATTTTAACCATTTTTAGATTTTAAAATTTTCTAATTAGGTATGAAAATAGATTTTAAGATAATACTAAGAATTTTTTACAATAAAATTACATGTTATGATAAAATTTTATGGTGCCCCTTAATTGGATTGTTTAAGGTTGCAACCTTATAGAAACCACACCCAAAATTAAAATATATATTTAACTATATTTAAATGTATTTTATACATTGGGGCCCGAAAAATACTACCGGACCCAAACCCATACCCGAACCCGAATCCGAATGGTATTTGGGTCCAAGATTTGGACTCAAACCCGATCTGTCAAGATTTAAACACATACCTAAACTCGAATTGGGTCTACCGCTCGAATCCGGGACTGGTCCAGTTCCAATGCCACCCCAAGCATCTATTTAATGAGTATAGAGAGAGCGAGAGAGAGAGAGAGAGAGAGAGCAACTATTTAATGAATGTGGAGAGAGTTGGCACACCATTGGAAGCAACAAAGAATCGAGTCCACAAAAAGACTTACCCCAAGAAAGACCTGGTAAACCAGCTCATTGTATGTCCCCGCTTTTTTCCTATGATCATCAGCAAAAGGAACGAACTCGTAATCGAGTCCGTAAGGCAACCCCTTCACAACCGCATGGAACACATCAACTGAAAACCCCGTAGTCGTCGGTCTCCCATCCAACGGTCCCCATTCCACGTTCACAAACTCCTTAAACCCCTTCTTAACCGGAACCCCAATCTTCATCTTGACCCCATTGGTGGGGAACACCCAACCCTTAGGGGTCACCGTCGATTCCCCCGGCCAGATCACTGGTCCCAAATTTTC
Organism: Amborella trichopoda; assembly: GCF_000471905.2. Next base: position 3,238,243 of record NW_006498608.1, on the reverse strand, counting down.
CACGTCATTGCTCCTCCTATGGACCACTTTCCTGCTAATCTCCCTCGAAATTCCAGCTTCCGGGGACCAAAACCCAATTTCTCTCACACTTTTGTCCACAACGTTCACTATTTGAAAGGTTGAGCCTTGTATTTCACCGTTAACAAATCGGATAGTGCCGGTTAAGCCCTTGAGTTTAGTGTCTAATATGGCACTTAATAGCCGAGGGCCAACCGGGGAAATCCCTAAAGTCAACAAATCAGTCGAATTCGCGGTCATTTGTCCGGCAGTAGGTCGCAGGAAACCGACGGACCTACCGCCGGATTTCTCCACTGCCAAAGCCAAAACCCTAGTTGCATCATAGGCTCTTAAACAAAAGACATTGAAATGAGGGATGTCAATTTCATTTGGGTACTCTTTCCTGTAGTATCTCTTCCACCTAGTTGAGAACTTATCCAAACGCTGAGTCCCTTCAATGTAAGCTCTCACCCCTAAAACCCCTCGCATCGAGTCTATGGTCCACGGATCCATAGAATTCAACAAGTTTGTGAGCCCATCTGTTATGATCCAAGCATAGTCTCTACTCATCATGCCCAGTTGTTTAACCTGTCGAAAAAAGCGAGATGCAAGAGGATACGACATGTGGACTACGAAAACTCTAGTTTGCATGGTCATGACTTTGTAGAGCTCCTTTCTGATCAATTCATCACTTGCAACGGAGGGGAGAAGGGTTCTATGCTGAAGACGAGAGCCAATCTCTGAGAGAGCATCAGTCAGGTAAGGAATGAAGCCGGCTCCGTAATCCGTGTCTTCGTATACAACAATGGCTTGTCTCCATTTGTAGAATTTGATGAGAGAAGCAATGGGTTTGGCTTGGATTGAGTCACTGGGTATTGCTCTAATGAAATAGGGGGTGTGGGTTGAGGAGAGAGATGGAGAGGTTGCAGAGAAGGATATAACGGGGATTTGGGATTTGTTGGCAAGATCTGATAAAAATTGGGCTTCTGCTGAAGTTTGAGGCCCTATTATTGCTTGCACCTCTACGTTCTTGATGAGATCCAAAGCTGATAAAAAAATTACAAGGACTTTAAATGTCAAAATGAAAGAAACTCTACAACGCTGTCTCTCAACTGAAAATGATCACTGCGGAAAAGGGTTTGCCTTATTACAATCCCAACCATCCGATTTCAAATCTGATGGTTAGGAGTGATTGTGAAATTTTTATACTAAAGCTAACAGCGTTATTGTATACTTGGCAAAGAAAAATATAATAGAGCAGAAATTTCATCTTCTCCGAGAAAGATATCCTGTACATGCAATGTGTACCATCTGTCGCTCGAGACAGACGGTCGAGATGAGCTGCACCTCTGCTTGATAAACAATCACCGGCATTTAGGTAGAGGTGGGAATCATCTCCACCGTCCATTCTCAATGACATATGGTGGATGGGTGTGTTTTGTATAAAGCTCATTATTTTCCTTTCCCTTGCTCCAAAATGGAGGATTATGTATGTGAAGTGAAAGGGCATTTGAATGCTGCAACTGTACAGCTAAAAATCAAGGCTCAGGATGTACTTCTCGGGCTACAAAAGAAAAGATCAAAAAGAAGTGCTGAATTTTGTGTTCCATGCAAAACCTTTTGGGCGAGTCCGAGTAGCCTCGGCCGAGTCTCGAAACCATTATCTTGCTGTTTTCCCATTATTAGCCATTTGCTAGAGAGAGAGAGAGAGAAATGCCACATAATCTGCTAGAGAGAGAGAGAGAGAGGAGGGAGGAGAGAGAGAGAGAGCGTACCAGCTGAAGCTGCCTGCACAACGTCTCCGCCGGAATCTCTGGTAGAAAGATGCAGTCTACTGGTGAAGTTGGGGTTGTCCCTGTAGAAATCTTGAAGGGCTATGCTTATGCACATATTGCTCGCTCTTCCAACCAATGAACCCATAGCCAAAACCACCCCTATTTTAACAACTCCATTTCCATTTGCTTCTTCATTTTCATCTGCAAAGCCTTGGTGTAAGAAGACCATGAAAACGCAGACAAAAAATGAACCCTTCATTTTTTCACTCAATTCCTTGGTTTCCCCCTTTTCTTATACATGAAAGGAAATGGGAATGGAACTCTTTTTTCTTTTCGTCGACAAATATCTCTTAGCCATACGTTTGATGGAATTTTTTTTTGGCTGTTTCGAGGGTCCTTCCCAACAGCTTTTGTGATTTATGATCTGATGCTCTTGCAGGAAAATACTGTACATTAACTCCATCTAACAAAAGAGCTATGTAAATTATTATTTTTTAGGGAAAATATCTCCATGCCCTCTATTTTTAGCTTTCATTTCACAATAGATCATTTTAAAAGATATCTTGGGATATAAAAATTGCAGATTTTATTTCTTCTAACCTTTGGGCTAATTTAAAACCTTTTTTAGGCCAAATAAATCTAAAAAAAACATATCTTTTCTAAAAGCTATCTTCTTAAATTTCTAGAGAGAGAAGGGTTTCATGAAGGTGAGAGGTTACTTGGAGGAGAGAGAGGTGTTTGGAAAACACGGGAGGTGAGAGAGACGTAGGAAGAGAGAGAAACAGAGAAGTTTGAGGTATATAAGTAAAGAGAGAAAAATGATTGGGGTTTAAAAATAACATATATTTATCATATTTGTTTAGGTTAACACATAGGTTTAAAGTGGCCTTGCTGGTAGAATATATTTTTTGAAATTTTGAGTTTATCAAGAAATGAAACAAAAAAAATAGGAGATATGGAGATATTTTTTTTATTTTTATCTTAAATTTTGATATGTATCTAAAAACTATATATATATATATATATATATATATATATCTTTTTTTTAAAAAAAAAAATTAATTTTGAGTTTTTGAACACAGATCTTGCCCTCCAAAAATTAAAACACGGTTATTTTTAATCCTTCGACATTATTTTTTCAAGGTCCCAAAAAGTGCTCCTACTCAATTTTTACCAGGATGATTTGCTCCGGCGAGACAACAAATCCTTTTATTTTATAATATCTTTGGTCTTAACTTTGTAAAGTGGCAATGAACGCCACCCATTCAAAGAACTGGAAGTGTACGGCGAAATGCCATTGCACCAGTTTGACTTCATATCAGCTCTTCAAATTAAATGAATTCCTATAAAATGTCCCTTATATTTGTAAAAATGGCCCTCATGTCCCTTGTTTTATGTGGCCTTATTATGAAAACAAAATAAAACCTCATCTCAAATCCTCATCCATAGCACAAAATTTGAAACTAAAAAAATGATATAAATTTTGTGGATTTTTAAAAATTTGTTTTAAGGTAAAATGGACGGTCTAAATAATTTATTACACATACTATTTTTAAAGCTTGAAATCCTATTTTTCTTTTCACAACCATAATATTCAAGCGGAGATGATTGAAGTAAAGGTTTTCTTGAATTATAATTTTTTGATAAATTATGAGGTGAGGCTTTACAAAATTGAGGCTGTCCTATTAAACTATTTTTTTAAAAAAAATCTTATTAAATTTTTTGTACTTACATTCTTATTAATTTTTTTCTAGTTACGAGGTTGCTCCCTCAAATTTCTGAAAATTGCTCTCATGGCCATGTACTCTAGTGCTGAATGTCGACGAATTTGGTTTGTACATATTTATTTGTTTCTCGCACTTGAAGATTTCCACGTTCAATGAAGGGTTTGCTTAGTCATGAGGTAACGACTCAGGTCTGGGTCTAAATGACCTAGATTCTGACACCCGTATTGGGACATCCTAGACCTTATTAGGTCGGGATGAGAGGGTGGGTTGAGTTTGAGACCAATGACTTGGAATCAACATGGGTTCAAGTCATGTCTGGTTCCGGCTCGGGTCAAATCCCGGTTGGGGTTGATCCTGATCTAACCCGATCGATTAACACCCCTACATCGGATCTGGTAATTATGAAGAATTGCAATGGTGCTTTGCTAGGAGAAAAGAAACTCTCTATTTACAATAAGGACCTATTTAAATAATTGAAAAGTAATTTCCAAAATAAATTGTCTACAAATGAGGCATTTCTAGTTGTTTGACATCCCAACTGGGGAGAAATATTTTTGTTGTCCTTGTTTGTACTTCATTTTTAGGAAAAAGATATTTAAAATAAATTTGCAAAAAATATACTCTTTCAAACTGAATCTTGATCATTTCCGATCATCTCTGTATCCTCCAACCCCATGTCCTATCCCTTTGTCCCATGAATCCTCGATGGTCTTTGTCCTTGGAAATTGGCCAAGGATTGGGTCCGGGTAATTAGTAAACTGGTTGGTTCGTTCGGCCTAACTGGGCAGGTCCTAGCCAGTCCAAAAAGCATTGGAGAAATAAAATATAAAACAAATCTAAAAAAATATGAAAAATATATTTAAAACATAATTAAATAAAGCACATCCAAATGAGAAGAAAGCTAGTTAGAACAATGGTCTCTAAAAAATCAATTTGTGCCCAAGGTATAATAAAAATAGTCCAAAAAGAAGAAAAAATTGTAAAACTAAATATTCATGGCCAAAACACATTCCAATCTTTGTCAAAATGATAAAAAAAATAAAACATTCAACAATACATTACAAACAAATCCTTTATTTTTTGAAGTTATATATATATATATATTAATTTATTTCTAAAATAACCTGCCGGACTACCTAAACCGGCCAAAACCAGATCTGCTGGTGCTCAGTTCCGGAATGGCCTGTTGGTTCTGAGATGGACTGGCCGACTCTGCAAACAATGAGTCAAATAAGCTTAAGGAAAGAAAAATCATAAGATGCAAGGATTTGGAAAAGACTTCCATGCTGAAGGGAAGAAAGTTAATAGGAGCAAATATGTCTTGAAAGGAAGAGGGACCTCTCTATTTGAAAGGAGGAAAAAGAGAAAAAGAGGAGGGGAATTCATTTGTTTATTTATTAACTTTAAGGCCTTTAGAGCTGGCAACGGGCCTTGGCAGAGGCCCGGCCCTAGCCCAGACCCGGTCATGTTTTCTATAGGACCGGCCCAGACTGGATTGGGCTAAGGAGGCCCAGGCCCATGCCTGGCCCTAACTCTATTCTGGTCGGGCCATGCTAGATGTATATTAAAAATAACAAAAAAAAGAAAAAAAAAGAGGACTAGGCCATGCCGAATTGGGTTGGCCTTGTCGGGGCGCTGGCCCAGGTTTGACGGCGCCCAATCCATGGGCCACATTTTGTGACCCACGCTCTAATAATTGTAGGGCCAGACAACTGGGTCGGATGGACCCACGATGCGACCCTTAATTTAGTTTTTAGAAGGTAGGTAACTTCCTTGACCAACAAGGGGCCCAAAAAGCCATAATTAGATATTTCTATTTTTCGTTCATGGGTAGTTTCACGCATCTCTCTCATAAAAATGAGGACGGCTTTTACACATCTCTCTCTCTGCGGGCCTTTTTAACACTGAAAAGTATAGGAACCAAGATAAGGACATAGACATAGACAGGTCCTTGATGCAAGCTATAAATGAACAAAATCAAACATGTCACTGTTCTAATTAGCAAAATTCTTCTTAAAAGAGCAATTGCCATTTTTGTTTCTCCTTCTTTGTCAGTTATGTGAGACTCGGCTCGACTCGCTTGAGTTACTGGGTCACATCACCTTGTTTAGGCGAGTTTAATTAACAAACTCAAACTTATCTAAAGCTCCTTGAAATTAAAAATTTTGTCACTAAATCGCTATTAAATAATTAAATGAATTACAAATATGTTTCTATATAACTGTTATATCCTTTATGATTGTTTGTGAACGTTTTATTATAGACTCTATTTTTCTATTTTTCTCTTTTTTGGGATTTTCTGAATTGGTTCACGACTTCACGCTATAAATCGATAATTCCATTATGGATGTCCTATATAAATTTTTCCATCTTTTGTAAATTTATGCTGTTTATAGCTTCTTTTGTCTTTTTACTTATTTTTAATTATTTTAAACAAAAGTTTTTTTATTTTTTTTGTCTGGAATTTTGATCCCCTTTTGGGCTAGTCCATGAATCAAGCAGTGGTCGAGTCTTGAGCCAGACCTGAGTTTTTGCACATTTTGTTTATCGATTTTTCTTTCTTTTTATTCTTTGTAAATTTTAATTCCTTCCAAAATGATATTTGAAGTTGTGCATAGCTTTGCAAAGTTTGCCAAACATGCGTAAGAAATAACACGCATTGAAAATGAGAAGGATGGGCGCCTTTAGAAAAGATGGGTGAATATATTAAAAATTTCCATGGAACTTGGGCAAGCTTTCTATATTTTTTCTACAACATAGAAGTTCTATCCTCCCTTTTATCAACCGTCGATCCTGAATGGAGAGCTAAGATTGTCTCATTCACAATGTCACGTCTCTTTTATTTTTAATTTTTTTTTTCTATAGACTATTTTGACGCCAAAATTTGGACGTCCTTTCCTCTATTAAACTCGCACTAGCAAAAAATATATATAAAAAAATATTTTCAATAAAATAAAATGACCAAAATACCCCTGAAATTTTTAAAGGCTATTGTGGTCATTATATTTTATAGAAAAATTATTTTTAATATTTTTTATAGGTGCGTCGCAATGAGAAGATGGCACATATCAAATTTTATAATCGTACAATTTGTATATAAAAAAAATAAAATCCTTTGAGACGTCGGATCTAAGATTAAATGATGAGTGGCTCTCCTGATCAAAATTGGACGGCTGGATGGTAGAGGGAGGATAGAACTTTTTTGCTGTGGGGGAAGCATAGAAACCTTTCCCATGGAACTATAATGTATATTTATATCTCAAAGGATTTTTTAGTTTGGAAATTTGGGAACAACCTAAAAATCACTAGACATCATTTTCAAATGAAAAAAAATTTGAATTCAGAGTTTTTTTTGACACTTAGATCATACCCTTCAAGAATTCGACTGTCTCTGTTCGATCCTGATATATTATTATTATTACTATTACATAGCGAGTTTAATTCAAAAGTATTTTTTAACTGAGATTAGCCTGTGGATTGAAGAGATAACATCCCCAAAATTTGTTGTCCCAAAATTACTCCTATTTTAGGTTTTACTAAGGAGGAAATGGACAGTATACTCCCATGGGAGTATAAAATCTTTTGGCTTTCAGGAGGTGCACCTATAGAATGTTCCAAAATTGAGTCGTAGACCACATATACCCACCTTTATGTTATGTATCTAATTATAGCCCAAATGAACATCATGGCCTTGTTTGGACATCATCTATCCATGTTTGAGTTTTTTTACTTTTTGTTGATCATGAAGTAGGTACTCTTTAATACGGTTATAATAAAGTAGAATAATATCCAAATTTTTAGCATAATTAAAAGTTTTAAAAATGGTGTAGATAAGATAGATCTAAAAAACGAAATAACTAAAGCCTAAAAAATAGCGATGCAAATGGTCAAGAACCAACCAAATCGTCAAGTATTAACCAATTCTCTCTTCCTAAATGTTTTATTACTTTTTCTTTTCATCGTTACAACTCTCTCTCTATATATATTCCTTTCTCTCTATGTCTCTCTCTTTGCCATTTTCTGTCGCTCAATTTCTTGTTCTCTTTCTAAAATTAGTGGTTTATATTTGTGTACATAGCATCTAATTTATACTTTTCGATGAAGCTTGACTTCCAAGCAATAGAAAGGACCTCCCTCTTTGTGAAAGGGAAACCTATCTTGGCTCTCCCAAAAATGTCTTTTTGGACGTTTCAAATGTTTCTTGGTTGTTTCCTACTAGTCATTGAACAAGATACCTTGAAGATATTTTTTCTACTGGTTCGTTGGTTATTGAAGGAGTTTCCTTAATGCCATCAAGTAGTGCAAAACCTCGAGAACTATACTGTAGCAATAGACTCAGATTTTGGATAGAATTTTATTTGAACTTCAGGGCCTTTACCCGCGAGAAAAATGGAGCAGCATATTCTCTGGCCAGGCCAGACATACATAGTATAATGCCAGTGATGTGACCGCTACTAACCCTTCTGCCCTCCCTCATATTTTTCTCCTTTTCACCTTTCTTTATTTTATCTTATTATTTTCCTTTCATTTTCTTTTACTTTCACAGTACTTTTCATTTCTTTCTTAATGAAAGCTTGTTTACTTTAAAAAAAGAAAGATACTTAATACACCACGTTAAAAAATTTCACTTTTTACCTTGTTTCTTTCTCCAACCGATCCTTGCAAAGACCTAGACTTAGTCCAACCCCAGTTTAAAAAGACTTAATCCGACTTTCCTTCTTCAAACGTATTGAAGTATAGGAGAAAGTCCAGTGTACGTTCTTGAGAAGAATATCTTATGCGTCCATTGAAATGCAAGGATTATGCTCATTTGAATTAGGGGAAAGCCACATTCATGTGCGAAAAATATATTTAAGGGGTCAAAACTCTTTACGGTATTAATATTACTAAGGAGCGATCCCAATTAAAGAAATGGATGGTGTATAAAGAGACCATTTATTTTTGGAAAAAGTTTATATAAAGTTGCAACTTTAAAATGTAGAATTAAAGATACATCACAAAAATAGTACATCTTGCAACACATTATCTAGACCATCCATTTTCAAGATTTTCATATGTTTATAGATTTACTTAATTTAACCATTTTTTAAGTTTAAAATTTTATAATTAGATATGAAAATATATAATCAGATAATTCTAAAAAAAATTAACACCAAAATTACATGTTATAACAAAATTTGGAGGTGCGTCTTAATTGAATTGTTTAAGATTGCAACCTTATAGAAACCACACCCTTTATCGTTTGTTCATTAGGTTACTTCTAAAACCTAAAATCCATGGGCCCTTTTTATTAATTTTACGTGGTATGGGGTTCTATGCAGGTTTTAGTTTATTTTTTGTGGTTGTTTTTTACTCTTTGGCATATATGAAGCAGCCTTTGCTCAACTATCTCTCTCTCATATTTGCAGTATAGAAATTGGACCACGAAGTCGGTTTGGCGGTTGACAAATGATTGAATAATTGTTAACACAGTGGGGGACCAAATTACGGTAGTTTAACTTACAATCATATTCCAAATTTTAGATCACTAAATAAATTTTAGATCACTAAATATTATATGGGATGGATGGTTTAGAATATCGACAACATATGTGATAATCATCATCATTTGAATTTTATTCTAACTATTTGGAGTTTGCTACGCGAACCATGTTTTACCATTTTGCTTTCTTAAAGGCCATACCCTTACTAGCACTAAAGTCACCGTGTCTCTTTTACTATTTCTATTTATATTCTTGTAGGCCTTCTCCTTTTCTCTAACCATTTTACGTTGGCAATGCACATGGCGAGACCACCTAACCCTATTTTTCCTCATCTTACCGCCGATTAGAGTTGCTTCTAAATTCCCCCAGGTGTATTGATCTCTGCAAACAAGTGATACATGTCAATTAAAAACATTGAAAAATGAGCATAAGGGTCAAACATACTTGAAATATTATTGAGATGGTCAAATCAACTAACTTACTAATAGAGTGGTTACTTGTTGAAACTCATTTACTTAGGTACTTCGTCAGCTATTTTGTTTAAAAATCCCAAACTTACTCTTATTCCATAAAATGAGTGTAGCGGAGATGATGATGTTGAGATGGATGAGTGATAAGATAAGAATGGATAGAATTGAAAATGAATCTATTCGTAAAAATTTAGATGTGACACCAATAGGCGATAAGATGAGAGATAATAGACTTTGGTGGGCTGGCCATGTGTGGCGCCGACCCAGTACAACATATGTTAGGAGGTGCAAGTTAGTCTAAATTGAAAGATTGAAAAATGTAAGGGTTGGGTCTAAAAAGACGTGGTTGGAAGTAGTCCGAAAAGACATGGGAATATATAACCTCACTGAGGGTATGCCATTTAATAAAGCAGATTGGCGGATCAGAATTCATTGAGCCGACCCCAAATAATTAAAAAAATGTTATGATGATGATGATGATGAAGTCACTTGAGCCAAGTGAGCTAAATATCTTTTCTTCTTGTGAATTCTAAACTTGGAATACTATTGTATGGAAAGAAACTTATTCCTGATTTAGAATCAAGATCAAGCAAGAGAACTTACGTCTTTAAGTTTTAGTGATTTGAGTGAGGCCAAATGACCAAAATGCTCAAACTTGTTCCTAGCTTCAAGCTAGGAAAGTTTTTTTTTTTTTTTCAATAATTAACTTATTTCTAGTTTGGAACTTAGAACAATTAGAGGTATTTAGGCCATTTGATCATAGGACTTAAGTATGGTCAAATAACAAAATAACATTGTTCGTTCTAAGTTACAAAACTAGAAGAAGAGCAACCTGGGTGTTTTTTTTTGACAAATCAAGAAGAGGTACCTAAATGAAAAATCTCAAAGTTACAAAACTGGAAGAAGAGCAACCTGGGTGTTTTTTTTGACAAAACTCAAGAAGAGGTACCGAAATGAAAAATCTTAAAAATGTTACGACTTAATTAAAAAATTCTAAAATTTAACAAAAAATTCTTAATTCAACGACCTTATTTTTCATTAGATAATTTGACCATTTGATTATTATTCTCCCTTCAAAAGAATTGCCACCTATATCACCTAGATTTTTAAGCTGCATTTCAAAGGCAATGAAGGAAATGACAAGGACCAGAGGTCCTGAACCTTTACTCAAGATAAAAAGAAAGGGGAAAAAAACAAAAAAGAAAACGTTCTTTTTGAAACTTTTTCCTTTTTTTATTTTCAATCTGAAGCTAAAAATCCTCATAGGGTAAATAAAAAATAAGAAAACAATTGCGTTTAACTCTGTCCTTTCCTGTTTAGTCAAACTCAATGCCCATGGAACTGAAACCAGTTTCATTCAATATCTATAGTGCTACACATTTTCCCTGTTAAGTCAACCCTGAGCTCTATGAAACTTAAACCCCTCTTTTATGCGCAAGATTTCTATACATATTTCCTACTGTATAAAATTTATATACTTCTCCCTATCCAACCGTCCATTCTGAATAAACCGCTGAAAAGGCCCTAATCACAATGTCATGCCTCTACACTAATTTTTTTTTAGTTTTTTGTTCCACTAGTGTGCTCTATTTGAGTGATGTCATATCCCATGTGGATGACGTCATACCTCTCCTAAATGACAAAAAAATACCCTTATTAAAAAAAATACTCAATATACAAAACAAGGGTATAT
>NW_006498608.1:3198910-3226370 GCF_000471905.2 Amborella trichopoda | reverse complement strand
TATATATATATATATATATATATATATATATATATATATGTGTATATATATATACATGGAAAAAAGCTAACAATAAGTTGTCATCTAAAATGAATAGTAGTTCAGGCTATGCTCGCAACTATCAGATCATGATTAGATTGTTGAAATACATATTGCTGTTTAAATTTTAATTGTTGTTTACAAAACGGTTCAAGATTTTTAGAAGTGTCCTAAGGGCGCATAAGAGGAAAATCTAGAAGAAATATTTTTCAAAACTTATAATGACCAAACTACCTGTGGAAAATGATGGGGTAATTTAATCATTTTAATTTTTTTGATATTTTTATATGGTGGATGATGGTGTCAGCCAAAATTTCAACTTAAATTAATTTATTAAAAAAAATTTAAATTCAATAGTAGTATGGATTTTTAACCATCCGATCAAAATGTGATGGGTAGGAGCATAACGTAAACTACTGTTACAGTTAGATAGTATTGTGACAGTGTACACACACTAAACGCATGTTTGAACCTTATGACCGTATTCTACCTTTGCACCCATGTTTTTTCCTATTCCTCAAATTTCCATCCATGTATTTGGGTGCAAACAACAAAAGCATAGGTCATATACAAAACATCCTTATTTATTTCAAAACAATCTTTATTACCTGTAAGAGCATAGTGCGCATCTACTCATTCAGTTAGAAAATCTAATTGGTAGAATTATTTTAATTTGAAATTTTGGGAATCACCTAAGAATCAATATATAATTATTTTAAAAAGAAAAATTTTTGAATTTTGAGTTTTTTAGTACTTAAATCTTACCCTCTAATAAAATTAGGCGGTCTCTATTCAATCTCGAGACATTATTTTTTCAAGTGTATAGAGGCTACAATAAGGAAATTTTTTTATTGAGATTAATATATAAATTGAAGAGGTTAAATTCCCAAAATTTAGGGTCATAAAAGTAATTTTATATGGTTTTGACGTGAGGGATTAAATAGACAGTATACATTCGTGAGACTTTAATATCGTTTGGCTTTTTTGTTTGAAATGTGTTGGGTAAGTTTGAGAAAGACCAGAAATATCGCTGGACACCTCACGTACAATGGAGAAAAATATCCTTATTACTATCATAATTTATTGGGAAAACGACTGGCCAAAGCAACCTTTGGGTCCACAAAAACCTACCCATAATAATTTATGGGCAAGCTTTAGCGAATCATTGTGCTTCTCATGTTTGGGACGCAGAAGTTACATTTCCAACCCCATTCAATCCACAAAATTCAGTTTAGTCCAAACCAAAAATAAAAGGATAAATTTTATAGAAGGTTGCAACTTTATATTAAAAAAGTCTATCTTAATAAACACTTAAAAAAAAGGTGTTTATAAATTTTATAGAAGGTTGCAACTTTATATTAAAAAATTCTATCTAGATAGTCTATCTTCAAGATTTTTAAGTGTTTATAGATTTGCTCAATTTGTACCTCTTTAAAAATTTTAAATTTTATAATTAGAGTTGAAGATGAATTTTAAGGCTATTATTAAGGTTTCCAACAACACAACTATTTCGTCTAGCAAAATTTAGAGGTGCACCTTACTTGTATATTATAAGTTGGGCACCTTATACAAACCCCACCTAACATAAAACCTATTTCTCAGGCCTCTTTGTCTATTATAACCAGTCTCCCACCCACACTTCTTTGATAGAAAAGTGATTCACATACAAATCCGAATACTTTATTTAAAATATGAAATGGGGTAATTTTGGGTGAAAATTATTCAATTAACCAACATTTTTTTTTTTTTAATTTTCAAAATTACCCTTCGATCTGAAAATGCCATCTTTGGACCCCATTTTATTTTCTTCTTTTAGTTTTTTCATTAGTAAGACAGTGCCCCAACCTTTAGCGGCAGTGCCTAAGCGGTTCGAAATTAGAATCCTCAAACAAATTGTAGCAAATCTATGCATAATTCTACAGTTCCATGATGCTTCTTTCTCTATTATAGGTGGGTCTTATATGGCCATGATTTCTCTAACATGTTTGACTTAACCTGTTTACTAGGTGATCGCATAACCAGCAATTTGTCAAGGTTTATAATTATCACATGGTTATTTCTGATGCTCATATTAAGCAATAGTTACACAGGTGATCGCATAACCAGCAATTTGTCAAGGTTTATAATTATCACATGGTTATTTCTGATGCTCATATTAAACAATAGTTACACAGCAAACTTGTCTTCCATTTTAACTGTGGAGCAGTTAAAGCCCACCGTTACCGATGTGAACACCTTGCTTAAGAATGGAGAGTGTGTGGGATATCATAATGGTTCTTTTGTGAAGGGGGCCTTGATGAACTTGGGGTTTCCAGAGTCAAGATTAAGGCCGATAACACAATTGATGAATATGCAGAGCCCCTATTCAATGGTTCAGTTGGAGCAATCGTCGATAATACTCCCTTTGTCAGAGTCTTCCTCTTTTACTTCCACAACAAATTCAGCATGGTCGGCCTGCCTTTCCGGACTTGGGTCTTTGGTTTTGTGGGTTCTCTGTCTCTCTCTACGAATAGCATTGGGATTTTAGGACTTTAGCGTGACTATTCTCTTTCTCTCACACACATATACACTTGCACATGGATTTGATAACTTTAGCATGACTGGTCTCTCTCTTACACACACTTTGCACAGGGATTTTATGATTTTAGCATGAATGGTCTCTCTCTCCCATTGACACACTTATACAGGGATTTTATAATTTTAGCATGACTGGTCTCTCTCTCTCTCTCTCATTCAGTGATTTTTACTAGTTTTCAATCCTGATTATCCTGTGGTCTGGGGAACCATATTATATACTTGGTCTCACCAGCGAAGCACCACATTAGAGGGATTTGATTGGCCACAAAACTGCTGAATGAATACAATCATGTCTACAAGTAACCTAAACAGCCCAAAAATGAAAAAGTAGTCCAAATCAATGCTCATTTCAAAATTTACTGTGGACCACGTTTTTGATGGATAATCATAGCAAGGTTGCAAGGATTTTTTGATAGCCCATCAAATGGATGGCCTAGACTTTTATTTTGGAGCTGCAATTGTGGAGCATTTTATGAATATTAGAGATATGTATTAATGATTTGAAATACATTCTAAGTCACTCCATACACATTTCCCCCTCAACTACCTCAAGTGGCCTTGGCCTGGAGTGCTTCTGGTTCTATTCGTCATCGTCCGAATGGCTTGCATTGGAGCAATTTTTATTCGATTCTCCATTTGCAGTTGGAATAAAAATCACAATGGGGTTGTAATTGATACTGTGGAACCTAGAAAATTCCTGTGGTCAAGGTTTACTGATGTGGCTGGAGGTTTCAGTAAGATGGATCCTTCATCAGTTATGCCTACAAGAGAGAGGAGTGAGAGAGAAATTGAAATTGGTGGAGACAAAAGCACACCGCCTCATAGCAGTTCAGCCTCTGAAGATGATGCCAGCGCCATTGCCCCGCCCACTTCCATGAATTATACAGATGATAATATGGCACCTGACCAAGGAAGGGATGCATAAGGTTCATAATGTACAGTGCAATTTGACATATTATACTCTCTGAGCTATAAATCCATGTTTAGGGAAATGTTTATGTACATCCCTACAACATAGAATATATATGTTTCTCCTCTCATCCAGTCATCCAATTTTGATCAAGTGAGCCAATCACCATTTGATCTAGATCTGATGCTTCAGAGTATTTTATTTTTAGCATTTTTTTATACAAATTATATGAATATAAAATTTGATACCTGCCATCTTCTCATTGTGCCGCACCTAAAAAAAATTTTAATTTTTTTTCGATAAAATATAATGATCAAAATACCCCTTAAAAATTTTAGGGGTATTTTAGTTATTTTATTTTATTGAGAATATTTGTTTTATATTTTTTACAAGTGCGAGATCATGAGAGTATTAAAATTAGACGACTGTAGATTAGGTGTTTGGTAAGAAAGATTTATAACTGGTTTACCTTAATCTTTTGTAGATAAGGTCAGGCCCATTTAAAGAAGGAATAACATTTCAATATCGAACTTAAAAAATATTTTTTTTTGTTGAATTAAAAATATAAGATCTTGAAAATTAGGTATAAGATCTCTCATCCATTTTAGTACTTTAATCTAGGGTTTATAATTTATTGATTGTCTTGGTACTCCTGATTCTCATTCTACTGCATTTTCTACATAAAATGATGCAGAACTCAAAGGAAACGGCTTTTCCTAGTCAAATTTTGTTCCATAAGATCTTATATTTCCATTTGACAAATTTCTAGGTATCTCGGATTCTTTCGTAATGGTCTTACTCGGGATTTTGTCTTCAAAAACACATCGATATAAGGTAATTATACTTCATGTTTTTTTTTAATAGCAGAAAGTGCTAGGAAGATCATAACAAATGTCTTTTACTAATATTTCTTTGAGTTCCTCTATTTTCTTTTGTAAATCAACGTCGTTTTATGACATTTCTTTTGTTCGCTTTCTATCTATAGTAGTTTGTAGTTCATTAATTAAACTAGTTTAAGTATTAATAAATTATTGCATCTCATTAATTTTTATTATTTTGGGGTTTAACAAAAGCTAAACGTAATTTTTATTGTTCAAGTATTAATAAATTCTTGAATCTTATTTTGCCATGTGTTCCAACTCTTGACTGGCCCACAAAGACGAAGTACAAAGAAAGATGAAGAAGTGAGAGTAAAAAGTTGATTTCAATAGTGGTTTATATCTTACTCGCATAAACTATTGTTTGTGGATTCCTTCCGCCAAGCTCTTTCTCTCTCTACTGAAATATCTCTGGTGTTTTTTGCCATGTCTTGCATGACTCTGTGCAAGCTTTCAGTACAGAAAGTGACCGCGGGTTTATGCATGAGTTTGTGCAGTCTTTTTGAGCAAATAGCCAAAAGTGGCTGTAGAGGTGTTGATATTTGTGTCCACAGTTGCAACTAGGTGCATTAAAGAGATTTTTTGTCCACAGATCTTCTTGTTCACAGCTGCAATCAATTTTCTTTAGCTTAAATTTGGTAATCTCTAAGCCTTTTTTTCTAATGAGGGATCAAAATTCTGTTCAACTATTGTAGTGCATGAGGGCAACAACCCAATTTTGGGAATTACTCCCATGCATCTAAATGGAACCAATTATAAAAACTTCGCCTAGAACTGCAACCATGTATCTCAGCAGCAAATGTAAGTTGGGTTTTGTGAATAGAAAAAAACTAGCCCCAAAACCCAATCATCCTACTTATGAGGAGCTGGAGTTTGGGGACAACCTCATCAAGTTGTGGTTTATAAACTCAATGGAACCACGACTTGGTGAAGGGAAGTATTTTCAACCCTCTGCTAAAGATTTATGAAAATCTATTAAGGAGATTTTTGGAGAAAAATTAATTTAACCAGGATTTTTCAATTCAAGCAGGATATATGCCAATTTAAACAGAAAGGAAAACCATTTAGTGAGTACATTGGAATGCTTGAAGGCATGTGAGAAAAGTTGCCCCATTATAGTCCAGTAACTGCTTATATAAATAGCAAAATAATAGAAGTCGAAAAAGATAAAACCTTTGTTATATTGGCATGCCTTGATCCTGAGTATGAGGCCATTAGAAGTCAAATTTTAATAGCTTTTGAATTTCCTTCTTCTACTTTTGTATGCACCACTATTCAGAAAGAAGAAACTAGGCGCAAGGTTATGAAACATGCCCTTAAAAATGAGGACCTCAATGACAATATTGAGAAATCAGCCTTTCATATTGAGTCTCAAAAAACAGAAAAAATTACCACTCCTAATGACAAATTCGAGAATACTGGTCATGGTCGCGGTCACGGTTGCGGTCGACCTAAGTGCACTTATGCAAAAAGTTGGGACACACTAAAGAAAGGTGTTGGGATCTCCATGGAAAACCCCTTGGTAGGGGGAACCTGTTGCTCAAGTTGATCAAAGTGAGATGCTCCTCTCTGTTGACAAGCTACAGGAGTTACTTTAACAAATTGGGAAGGCGAACATTGCATTCTCATTTGAGACACCGGCTACTACTCCAGACAATTTTTTTGCTCACCTATCATCTATTAATTGTCCTACCTAGATTGTTGATATTGGAGTTACAAATAATATGACTGGCAATTGTGAAGGACTCAAAGGGTTTGAATACACGTTTTCAAGGAGCCTTGTGCCATTGGCCAATGGGGCTATGATACTAGTATGTGGAGTAGGAAATATTAGTCTTTTTTTTTGAAAGATAAGCCATCTGAAATTTTATATATCCCTTCTTTTCCTTCAAATCTATTGTCAGATAGTCAAATCACAAAAGCGTATAATTGTTTGGCTAATTTTTTTTGTTGATAATGTTGTTTGCCAGGATTGGGCCTCTAGGAAGAAGATTGGTGAGGATAACCAATCACATGGGTTGTACCAATTAGATCAAACCACTAAAAAGTTTTTGCAGGAAAAGTGCAATCTGAGGACAATACGTGACATTGCAGATTGGGATATCCATCTGATAGAATTATGAAGCAGGTGGTCTTTAGTATTGATGCATCGTTTGCATCTTGTGAGGTTTGTTCGTATGTTAAACATACCAGATTTTCATTTCAAAATTCTGATAATGCAAAAATAACTTTGATGTCATTCATTCAGACTTATGGGGACCTACTCTAGTGGATTCTTTTTTTGGTTTTAGATATGTGATTTCCTTTATTGATGATAGAACTCATTATGTTTGGATTTATGTATTGAATTTCAAGAGTGATGTCTTCATTGCCTTTAAGGAATTTCATGTCGTGATACAAAATCAATTTGATGCTAAGGTGAAAATTTTCAATACTAATAATGGCAACGAGTATACAAATAGATTATTTTCTTCATATTTGACTGATCATGGGATACTTCATCAGATGTCATGTATAGAAACTCCTCAGCGAAAGGGAATTATTGAGAGGAAATACATCCATCTTCTTGAAGTTACATGTGCCTTACTTTTACGAATGAATGTTCCTAAATCATACTCGTCTGAGGATATTCTTAGTGCTTGTCATCTTATAAATCGATTATCGACTAGAATCTTGGATAATAGAAGCCCTTATGAAACGTTGCATGGTTACCCCCCTACTGTTCAACATCTAAAGATATTTGGTTGTGAATGCTTTGTTCATTTAACAGAAAATAATAAAGACAAACTTGCTAAACAATCATTAAATGTATATTCATTGGATATTCACCTAACAAAAAAGGTTACAAATACTATGACCTAAAAATCAGACGAATGTATGTTTCACAAAATGTTAAATTCAATGAACAAACTTCGTATTTTCAAACTTATAAGCCTCAAGGGAGATTAGCAAGACAACCTCTATACAAGATATCTAAAAGATGGATGATCTTAATTTCAGAGTTGAAATCATCAAAAGCACTACGCCTAATCCAGAAATGCCTCAAGAATCCATTCTTGAAACTCCACAAGACTCTAATGAGGAGGAACAATCAAATGAATATTAACGGGAAATAATCCCTCAAGACTTCCAGCCTTGACGATCGGCTCATGTTAATCAACCCCTTTTTCGTTTAAAAAATTACCATAGATTAAGGAAAGTAATCACAAGCTTCGTTACCCCATTAAAAAACAAATGGATCTTTTTTTTACCAAAATAACCCACTAGCTTCGAGGAGGCTAATTCAAATGTATTATGGAGGACTTCTATGAAAGAGGAACTTGTTGCTTTAATGAAAAATCATAATTGGGATATCGTTACTCTTCTTAAAGAGAAAAAACTAGTTGGCTGCAAGTGGATCTATAAAATGAAATACAAAAGTGATAGAACAATTGAAAGATACAAGCTGAGACTTGTTGCAAAGGGATTCACCCAAATATATAGTGTTGCCTACAAAGAAACCTTTGCTCCTAGTCAAGATCAATACTGTGAGGGCTTTACTCTCTATTGCTGTCATTAATGACTGGCCATTATATCAACTAGATACAAAAAATGCCTTATTGCGTGAAGATTTGGAAGAAGAAGTTTACATGACACTTCTTCCTGGTTATCATCAAGAAGGAAACAAAACTCTAGCTTGCAGGCTCAGAAAAACAATATATGAGCTTAAACAGTCTCCTAAGGCATGGTTTGTAAAGTTAATTTTAACTCTCATTGATAAAGGCTTTTCTCAGAGTAATGCTGATTCATCTATATTTGTGAAAAGAAGGCAATCCAAGAATGTTATTGCCCTTATTTATATTGATGACATTATTATTGTCACACCCCAAGAATTTACAATACTGATATTCTTGGGATGTGACAGTCAAAACATATATACATCTCTTGATAGGACAAAATTACACTGACGAATTCTTATAAAGTAACAAAAGAAAGCTTAGACACAACTACAATATCTTCCAAAGTTGCCCTTGATGAGTACTCAAAATGAAACTGCAGTTATCATGAAAAATGCTTGCCATAGTTTGATGAGTTTGGCTACTCAGTAAGTGATCATCATAATCCTAAAAATAATCATGGTTGAAAGATATCAATATTTCCAAAAAGGAGATCTATTAACAGAAATGCATCAATAGTTTCACTTTCAATAAATGCATAATTAAGTATAATTCGAATAATTGAAATGCATATAACACTTTAACGACATAGCATAATTCAAAGGATTTCACAAAATGCCCTACTGGCGTCCCAAGTAGGTCACCTATATACCCCATCAGCGTCCTGATGGGTCCATTTAATCCCCATCGGCGTCCCAGATAGGTCCACTTAATCCCTGCAGGTCCACTTATACCTCACTGGCGTACCGGATGAGTCCACTTAATCCCTACCGGCGTCCCGGATAGGTCCACTTATACCTTACCGGCGAACTGGATGAGTCCACTTGCATACTTAAAGTATTTCTAAATCTCTTTAAACATCCGAAAGCAGCAATATCATGTACTCAATATATCATTGAAATCATTAATATGAATTTCACTGAAACCATTAATAACAGTCACTTTCAATAACATTTCAAAAATAACCAATCAAATATTTTGGGCTCAAATTTAGAAAGGTAGTAGTTCGTAAAGACATTATAGCATAATTGCCAATTTAATATGTATAGAAAAACTCTTATAGAAATTCAAGAATACGGAATTATCACAATTTATGGGATATCAATTCACAAATAAACATTTCACAACAATGCTATAATCAATTGCAAAAATATCAATTTTTAAATAATAAGGCACTCATTTGCACATGAAATTTACAATGTCGAAATATTCAAAAACAGTAGAAAGAAATATTACAATTTTACTAACAGCAAAAATATCACATTTATTTCTAATAATTTTATTTCTAAAATTTTCTAACAATAGATAAATAAATTTATTTCTAAGAATTTACAGCATTTAAAATTTTAATATTATAATTTTATAAAAATTTTATTTTTCAAAATAATGAGGTCACTTGCGCATAAAATTTATCTCGCCTAAAATTCATGATCATAAGCAGAAATAATTATTTCATTTCATTTTTAAAAAGAACGGATTATTTTTCAAGATAATGAAATCACTTATACATAAAACTTATAAAATAAAGATCCTGGACGGAAATATCACTATTTATTAAAAACAGACTATTTTTCAGGAAGACGATGTCACTTACCTAAAATATTTGAGAGGGAGCTTCCGAGAAAAATTCGGCTAGGGAGAGGAGCTCACTGTCTTTAGACCAGAAAGAGAAAGATTTCAAAAGTTTTCTAGGGTGGGAGTCCTCGCCTCTCGTATTTAAACTCTTACGACACCTTATTATAGTATTTTATTAAGTGACACTTCATAAACGAGGTGTAACCGTTACAATACCCCTTATATGCTTAAAGCCCACGGCCACTTGACGTGGCAAGGCAGGAGCAAATAAAAGAAACTTAACCAAAAGATTTTGAAAATAGTGATGGTCCCTAAGGACCATTATGCTCATATAGACCGTCACTTATTAAAAGTTTATTTCTTTTTTTTTTTTTTTTTTTTTTTGAAATTTTAGAGTTATTACAATTATAATATTAAGTGAATCAAATGGCATAACAAAATTGAAAGATTACCTTCAAACAAAGTTTGATATAAAAGATTTGAGAAAACTCAAATATTTTCTTGGAATTGAGGTTGCTTACACTCACAAAGGTATTTTTATTTCCCAAAAAAAATATGTTTTAGATGTTTTAGCAAAACTGACAAGATTGGATGTAAACCTATTGATACTCCAATTGAGACAAATTATAAAGCCATCATAGACCCAGACAAAGTTTTGGAAGATACTGGGAAGTTTCAACGTTTGGTTGATCGACTTATATATCTCACTATCACTTGACCTAATATTACTTATGTGGTCAGTATAATAAATCAATTCATGCATTCTTCAAATATTGCTCATCTTGAAGCTGTCAATCAGATTCTAAGATATCTTAAGTCATCAACTGGAAAAAGAATTTTAATGAAAAAAATGGTCATACTGATATTATTTCCTTTTCTGTTACAGATTGGGTAGGTAGTCCTACATATAGAAAATCTGCCATAAGGCACTATACATTTATAGGGGGTAACCTTGCAACTTGGCAAAATAAGAAACAATCGATAGTTGCTCGATCTAGTGCAGAGGCCAAATGCAAAGCCATGACAAATACAACCTGTGAATTAATTTGGCTAAAATTTCTTCTAAGAGATAGGGGTTTCAATCTTTTGCTTCTAATGTTTATGAACTGCGACAACCAAGCTGCTATACATATCACATCAAGTCCGGTATTACATGAACATACTAAGCACATAGAAAATGGTTGTCATTTTGTGAGGACAGTTCAAGAAAAGTAAATTACTACTCCATTTGTCAGAAGTAAAAATCAACTTGCAGATATCTTTGTAAAGGCCACAAGCAAAGTACAGTTTCAAGAAACATTAAGCAAGTTGGGCTTAATAGTTGTTAGCGCAACAACTTGAGTGGGAGTGTTGAAACCGTGCACAACTACCCAAATATCTTACATGGTGGGCAACCTATGCAAATATTTTATTTTGGGTAATTAATTGTGTAGGATATGATTGTGATATATTTAGGAGATATTTGGGGAATCAGTTTCTAATTTGTAGTGATCTTGTAGCTTTTATTTAATTCTTGGTAAAGGTGAAAATGGTGTGAAAATGGGGACGGCAGTATAGCCCTTCAAATGTGGATGTAAGTCCAAGAGACCGAACCTCGTATAGCTGTATTGTCCTCTTCTCCTCTTGACTCTTCTTCTCAATTTCTTCAACATTTTTTCTCTCTCTTGCTCTATGTCTCTTCTCTCTTTCTCATATTTTTTTGCTCTATGTGTCTTCTCTCTCTCTCATTTTTTGTCTTTCAGTTTCTTGTTCTGTTTCTAAAATTGGTGGTTTATATTTGTATACATAGCAGGTGATTTATACTTTTCGATGAAGCATGTAATTTATACTTTTCGATGAACCTTGAGTTCCAAGTAATAGAAAGGACCTCCCTCTTGGTGAAAGGGAAACTTAAGCATCTTCACTCCCCACAAATGTTTTTTAGAGGTTTCAAATGTTTCTTGGTTGTTTCCCTAATCAAGATATTTTTCCACCACGTTAAAGAATTTTAGTGTTAATTTTGTTTCTTCTCAAACCGATCTCTACAAAGACCTTGACCTACTCCAACATCCCCAATTGAAAAAGACTTGTTCCGACTTTCCTTCTTTAAACATATTGCAGTCTAGGAGAAAGTCCAGTCTATATTCTTGAAATCAAGAAGAATATCTTATGCATGCTTTAAAATGACAAGTTATACATGGACTGCAAT
Source organism: Amborella trichopoda (assembly GCF_000471905.2). Next base: position 3,214,547 of record NW_006498608.1, on the reverse strand, counting down.
TTTTTTTTGTTTTCTTGGGTCACTTCTCAAACCTAAAATCGATGGGCCCTATTTATTAATTTTACATGGTATGGTGGCGTATGCAAGTTTTTAGTCTATTTTTGTTGGTTGTGTTTATTCTTTCCCATATATGAAGCAGACTTTACTCAACTCTCTCTCTCTCTCTCTCTCTCTCTCTCTCTCTTTCTCTCATACTTGCAGTAAGAAACTGGACCACTAAGTCGGTTTGGCAGTTGACAAGTGATTGAATAATTCTTAAGACAGTGGGGGACCAGATCACGGTTATTTGACCTTCAATCATACCCCCAAATTTTACATCACGGACTAGAATATCGACAAAATATGTGATAATCATCATCATTACAACCATTTTATTCTAGCTATTTACAGTTGGCTACACTGCAATTCAAAAGAAATGATGGAAATGACAAGGACCAGAGGTCCTCAACCTTTATTCAAGATAAAAAAAATTTATTATTTTTGAATTTTTTCCAATTTTCTTTTTTCTCTGAAGTTAAAAAATCTCATGGGGAACATAGAAAATAAGAAAAAAATTGCGTTTAATTATTTATTTTCACGGTTAATTCAACCCTAAGGCCCATGAAACTGAAACCAGTTTCATTCAATAGCTATAGTTCTATACCTCTTCCCTGTCAAGTCAACCCAAGGCTCTACGAAACTTAAACCCTTCTTTTATTACTAAACATGATATCATCGTATCATTTGTTTTGCATAAATTTACGTAGATGTTTGCCAATGGATTACGCTTGAGAGGTATACAACAGTTCTCTTAAACTTCCTTGAAATTTCCTTAGTACTTCTAGCTTTTTATTTTTATCTTTGCTTTTATGGGACACTTCTAGCTTTAAGTTTCTTAGTCTTAATGACACGCAAGGGATTATGGAAATTGCCTTCTAATGTTCACAAGAAGAGTATAATGTCCACTTGATTTGTATGTTTGAAGGGTGGGTGCACAAGCACCTTTCTAACAATTTCTTATTAAAGAAAACGAAAACTGGAGGTCTAGATTGCATGTAATGTATTATTTTTACCTTTCTACTATGATTTTGTTTATTTTGAAATTTTGGATGTCCACAACGCTCAATCAGGTGCACCTAAAAAAAATAAAAAAATAAAAATGATTTGAAAAAAACTCTTGAATGATTTTGGGGTATTATGGTGATTTTATTTGTAAAAGTTATTTATTTTACAGTCTTCTTAGGTGCACCTAAGTGTGACACAACCACCTTCAAAATTTTATGTCGATCCAACTATTAGAAAAATTAAATTTAAAATAATGCATGTAATTGTGATCATTTATGCCTTTCTCTTTCTAATCTAAACAATTGAAGGGTGCTTTGGAAGCCCTAGTTTCTTAAATATCATAGCATGTCTCAGTATTTGTTTAGTTTAGTTGACAGCCAAAGCAATTCATTGGTGGCAGCTTAATGTCAAAAGAATCGACTTAAACAGTCCTTTGTGGCTCTGGTGGTGGCTAGATCGATGCGTGAAGTTCCCATTGAAGTTCATGTTGGTCTAACCTTCGTTACTTCCAGGCAATAGTGAATGGCCCACCACAATGACCCGAATAATCAACCCGTTTACCAAGTAGATCTCGTGAAATCTTCCCTCTTTATAAGGCTTTATTTCTAAGTTTAAAACTCGTAGTATCACATCTGATTTCAACTCTATGATTCAATATATATAACTGGCATTTTTTTATGAGTGTCGAGCAATGAAAAGAAGGATTCCAGATATATAATTCAAGTTTATTTGCATTTCATTTACTTGAAATTTTTGAAATCCCAAGGATGGCTCTGAATTTGACTTGGAATTGGCCAGCCAATGAAAATTTGGATACATAGGCAAGGAATGCCTGGCAAATTTATAATGCATTTGTGACATCTGCAAAATTCTTCTTGTTAACGGCCAAACTACTTAGTCAACTACGATATAAAGGGCCAGAAAACCAACTGCAAATAGTCAAAAGTTTTTAAAAGTGTCATAAAAGTCCTTTATGGAGTTATATAAGTTCTCTTAATGAAAAGAGAAAAGCCAAAAGGAGTATGTTGTCAATTTACTCCCTCGGGTAAAACCGAATTTGTGATTTTTTTAGGACAGATAACCTCTTCCACCTTATAACTAACCTCAATTTTTTTTTTTTTTCTTTCCAAATAGATGTGTTGAAAAAATTAATGTGGTGCGTTCGAACATACATCGCCCAATTTTTTAAGGTGAGCTCTAAGTGTTGAATAGTTAGAAATATATTTACTTTTTGGGAAAACTAATCATATAGTGATTTTTAGGTAGATCTCAAAATTTCAGATAAAAAAACCATTCCAAGTAGCTCTTTGACTCAAGGGACTAAGTGTACAATATATATGCTCCTAGGGGGACGTAGTTAGTGTTCACTCTTCTAAACACAGACAAAATGGTGCCTAGAAGGCTAGAACTTACTGAAAGTTTCCTCCTAAATTTTGATTTAGTGGTAGACATATCCGTTTAGGTAAGAGTGGTTAAGGGTTTGAAGAATTCTGTCCAAAATGCCAAATAGGCTTTATATTTTAAAAAGAAAGTAAACTTCTAATATCAAAAAGAGCTGGGGCTTAATTGGTCAACACTTGACGATTTAAGAGCCGGGGCTTATTTGGTCAATGCTTGATTATTTGCAATGCTACGTCCTAGGCTGAATTCCTAAAAAAAAAAAAAAAAAACCAAAAAGAGTGAACTAGCAATATCGGAAATGGAGAATACATGAGATCATCATCGCTTAGTATTTCCTATATTTTCTCTGCTACTTAAAGGGGGCCTAGGCTTTGAGTGAGCTGAGCTTAAAAGTGAGAGATGGGCAGTTGTTTTGTTGTGAGGCTTATTCCTTTGTGGCTATGCATTTGTGCGGTATCGGAATCAAGATCAGAATCAGTTAATGTAGGGGTGGTCCTTGGTTTTGATTCATGGGTTGGGAGGGTGGCCAACACGTGCATAAGTATGGCCCTCCACGATTTCTACATGGACCATCCAAACTACTTCACTAGACTATCTTTGTATATTCGAGATTCAGATCTAGATGTTGTTGGGGCAGCTTCAGCTGGTACTCTCTCTCTCTCTCTCTCTCATCCTATGTCTCTCTCTAGAACACACATGCTATCTCTCTCTGTTGCATATACGCTCTCTTTCTATCTCTCACACTCTCTCTCACACACACAGACAAATGTATCCGTGACCAGTATTGCCCATCATCAAAACTGGTCCGGATTGGCATTCTTGAGCTGAACCATTTTTTTCTTGAAAATATTGACATCTGTATTTAAAAAAAATTAGGAGTGTTAACTTATACCCGACTTGGTATACTTCAATATGCATGGGAATGTTGCATAGGGAAAATAAAGTATTTTACTTGAAGTATGAGAATGTATATTAAATGAAAAAAAATAAACTATCAAAAGAAATTGGAAAAGATTTGGAAAGAGAGAGATAGAGTATCTTTAAGAATCAAGGCTTGAGTTAAGACGGTAGCAGCTGGGTTTTCATAGCGCTACATCACAAGTTTCTAACCTTGTCAAGAGATAGAGTATCCTTAGTCTTGCCCCGAGAAACAAGTCCATCCTTTGCCACCCGGTCTGCACCTTAAGCCCCTTTGATTTCAGTCCAAGACACTAAGTTCATGACCAAAGCACCCCCATTTATTTCTTTAAAATGAATTCAAAGTCCTTCGCATGCAAATGGCCTTCTACTGTGTTCCTTTTTTATCTCTGTTTCTGCCAGTTTATTTGCGTTTGTCCTCTACACCAGCTTTTATCTTGGTTGGTGCCTTTTTATAGGCGTTATACTAGAGTAATCATGTTGTACTGGGCCATTGTGATTGCTAGATCCACTAACTCATGGAGACTTCAATCAATAATACAACAAATAATGTTGTATTTTGATTAAAGTCTTCCGTTGGAAAGTGTTTCTTTCCTATGTTTTATGTAAGGTTAAATTTCTTTATAAAATTCCTTACGAAATCTTTTTGTTGTCATGACTTATTTTTAAGGGGTCATGGGTCTAGGATATATTACCCGACGATTTGGTGACATATCTCTGAGGTTCAAACTCAAGGAAAAAGAACTTCTCGCATTTGCCGGTGCATCTTGATGAGATCGGGACACTTATAAATTTTATCAGAGCAGAATAATAAAATAGAGGGGATAAAAGGATTCACTAGAGTGATCCAAATATATATAAAAAAAAAGAGGTGTCGCCAGTTTGACAAAGACTACCGGCGTGTTTAAAAGGAAGTGCTACCATTGGGACTCCTTTTAGTCAACATTTGGTGTTGTATGTAATGCCGGGTACTGTCTTCATCCTGCATAGTTGCGACTGACTTTATGTAAAGGGGTCTTTAGTCTTTCGCTAGAGCTGCAAGTGAAGTTCCAATGGTTGTCAAAATTTCACTTAAACATATGGGTAATGAAGAGAAAGAGGGAGCAGTAGCTTTTCTAGTGACAAGGCCACTAAAAATGAATATGGATAAATGTTTTAATTTGGACAATGAATAAGTGAGGTGATTAAATATTCAATTTTTTAACTTAGAAGAGATCCATCAGCATCCCTTGGACCTAAGGGTTTTATATGGAATAATAGTTATGAAAAGGGGATATATGTCTTTCTCCCTATTTATATCGACTTCTAAGTACAACAAATAAAAAGAAGTTTTGCTTGTAGAGAAATTAAGTAAATCATAAATTAATATTTATAGTGAAACTGGGTATGTAATGAATTAATATTTGGGAAATGATCTCATGTCATGGTGACATTGTACTATAATGAAACCACACATCTAGAAAACCATGTTTGTGGCATTTGTGTGACCCCAAATTTTTTGCATGCACTCATTTTATTCCAATAATCAATCTAGAAGTACAAAAAAATAAAATTTCAATTTGCAGTCCAGATATTGTCAAAATGAGCTTCATCGAAAAAAAAATGAAAGAAAGAAGAAAACAAAACATATTCCTAGATTACCAAGGGAATTTCCCTAAAATGGGAAGGAAAAAGGAATTTTTAGGAGTATATGCACTATGAACTTATTTTTGAAACATTTTGTTATGTGTCCTGATGTTGATTCATTGCTTGTGTGTCACACAGCTTTGGACCTGATGAAGAATATGGAGGTGCAAGCCATTCTTGGCCCACAAACATCAGCAGAGGCCAAGTTTTTGGCTGATCTTGCAAACAAATCTCATGTCCCCATTCTCTCCTTCTCAGCAACCTCTCCTTTCTCCTCCACCAGCACTCCTTATTTTGTAAGAGCAACTCTCAACGACTCGGCGCAAGCAAAGCCGATCGCCTCTCTCCTCGAAGCCTACAAATGGAGACAAGCAGTAGCCATATATGAAGACACGGAGTACGGAGCCAGCTTCATTCCATACTTAAGTGATGCTGTCTTGGATGTCGGTTCTCGAATTCAACAGCGAACAGTTCTCCCCTCCTCTGCCTCTGATGAATTCATCAAGGAGGAGCTCTATAAACTGATGACCATGCAAACTCGGGTTTTCATAGTACACATGTCATCTCCTCTTGCCTCCCGTTTATTCCAAATGGCTCAAATGATCGATATGATGAGTGAGGACTATGCTTGGATCATAACAGATGGACTGGTCAGTCTCTTGAACTCGATGGATCGTTCAACCATAGACTCAATGCAAGGGGTCTTGGGGGTGACGGGGTACATAGAAAAATCAGAACGTTTGGACAATTTCACCGCTAGGTGGAAGCGAAATCATAGAGAAGTGTACCCCAATGAAATAGAACTCCCTGATTTAAATGTTTTTGCTTTAAGAGCATATGATGCTACCTGGACTCTGGCTCTCGCAGTAGAGAAATCTGGCACCAGAGCCCTGAATTACTGGCAGGCAAGTGCCATAAAATTGACTGGAAACTCTACTGAACTATCAAATCTAGGAATTTCACTAGCAGGCCCAAGACTCCTAAAGGCAATCCTAAAAACACAATTCCAGGGCTTAACAGGCCATATCCGTTTCATTAATGGAGAGCTGCAGGCCACTACCTTTCAAATAATCAACATCGTAGGGAAAGGAACAAGAGAGATTGGGTTCTGGTCACCAGAATTCGGTCTCTCTCGCACACTCAACAAACAAACCTTACAAAGGGAAAAAGGTTACACTGCAGCAATGGCAGATCTTAGAGCAGTGATCTGGCCTGGGGAATCAACTTCCGTGCCGAAGGGTTGGGTGTTTCCAACAAACGGCGCCAAGTTGAAGATTGGCGTTCCCGTAAAGTCTGGTTTCAAGGAATTTGTGAAGGTGGAGCGGGACCCAGGCAACAATAAGACAAAGGTGACGGGGTTTTCGATTGATGTTTTTACTGCAGTTGTGGAGGCTCTGCCTTATGCCTTGCCTTATGAGTTTGTTCCATTTGAAGATGGTGAAGGCAGAAGTGCAGGGACATATAACGAATTGGTTTATCAGGTCTATCTTGGGGTAAGCTACCAATGAAATGTGAGGAATGATCATGGGATAAAGGTCTATCTATGTTAAGAGAATAGATATTCTTATCAAAATGGTCCACTGTATTTTATGTAAAAGCCATCCCTGATGCCTCCCCTAACACCTATTTTGAAAAATGACTTAAGCTTTTGAATAACACCCTAAAAGAAGATATTCAGTGGTTGGTGGTGTCAAACTTACACCCTCAAAACTAGAAATGATCTAAAGAAGGTAATTCCCAATTAATGTAAGATTAATTAAAATTGGGTCAGTACTAATATTTATTAAACCATCTTTTAGACACTCAGCTGACTGACAGTTTAGATGCTCATCCTGTTAGCTTGTTCCAATCCACTTGCTTTAGTTAGATAGATTAGTATATTTTATTGAACCATATCAAATTGCTTCTATACTACACTTCATATTTTTCTTTATCATCCTATAATCACGGTTCATTCTCCGTCTCTATGTTAACTTACCACACATGTCATTGTCCCCCATGTTTTATAGCCATTCTATGAAATAATGGGGAAACCCCATATTTTGAAATCTATCAAAATTGACAAGCATAATTATGATAGAAAACAGTTGTTAAATAACAATATACTGTGCAAACTTTCCCCAATTGTAAAAAATGATATTCATCCTTTAAGCATGCATAACTTTGTTTCATACTTCTTTGTTGTTTCTTCCACATCTTCATGCATCAGTTTTTGAATTATAAACTTTCACTGAAATGTTTCCAGTTATTTGTGTATTATTTCATGTGAAACACATGAAAAATTCTAGTATTTAGACAGTTTGAACTTCGAAGGTATCTTTGAGTGTTTCTATTCAATTGTTTTATCGTTATAAGCTGGTTTTCCTTTTAATTAATCAATATGCAATGGCTTTTCGGTAGCAGACGTATGATGCCGTGGTGGGAGATGTGACCATTAACGCGAACAGATCGAAATATGTGGACTTCACCCCCCCATATACAGAATCAGGAATTTCATTGTTAGTACCTCTGAAGAAGGAGAGCGGAAGCAAAGCTTTGGCTTTCTTGAAGCCATTAACTTGGGAGCTTTGGTTTCTAATCACAGTTTTCTTCTTCATCATTCCCTCTGTGGTTTGGGTTTTGGAGCATGGGATAAACACTGCTTTTCGACGGCCATGGAAAGAACAATTGGGCAACGTTCTCTATTTCTCCTTCTCAATGCTCGTTTTTGCACATCGTAAGTACTCCACAATCCTAATTTATAATGTTTTTTTTGTCAAATTTAACGCTTTATCATCTATAATCAACACCAAGCAGAATAGCTTTCTTCTTTTTCTTTTTTTTCTCTCTTCTAATTACAGGAGTTAAACTGGATTTAGTACTTTGGCTGAGCATTTGGATTTAGTACTTTGGCTGAGCATTAAGACCATGCTCCCCTACATACATATATGGGAAAAATTACATAAGTTCATCTGCTTATACTGGCATAAGCTTATTAATGCTAGAGGGGTTTGTTGCAACGCAAAGTTTGCACACATATAGAACTTATATCGGATCTAAATCAAGAAAAGAAAATGTGAACTCCCCCAAAGAAAAATGGAGAAAACGAGTTCACTATTTTCAATGATTGCTGGTCATCCATCACAGGAACGGTGGATATAGGCCTACAAGCAAGCAAAATTGAATTTCGTTTGTCATAATCGTCTAGTTTTCTACAGGGCTTTTCTAATTTTATGGGGTTTTTCCAATATTTCTAGGTATTTTTTTATCTAATTTTCTAGGATATGTTTTGAATGATTTTTTGGGAATTTAGAGGTATTTATAAGCTTTAGGTTCAGGTTGAACGAATTTCCTAATCCATGAATGACCAATTTTCGGATTTTTTCATAATAAAACTGATCTAAAATTTCATCTGGAAAAGAATTTGGATGACCCTGGGTCAATCCAACCGAGCGACATGCTGTGTGGCTTGCAGACCGTGCGCGACATGCTGTATGGCTCGCAGCCCGTGCGTGACACTCTGTTCCGCATAAGGGCATTTTGGTAATGTTTCTCCTTAGACTTTCATGGCTTGAGATGGGTTTTGAAAGGCCCTTTGGGATAATTAAACTATGCTTACGCTAACATGGCACATTAGGATTATTGTGGTCCTTAGGACTTAGAATCATGGCTTTTAAGAATTATTTTTGGCTACAATTTTTAAAAGGTGTTTACAATTTATTATACAATGCCCTTGTTTTTTAGTAAATATTTTAAATATTCATTTCTCGAGATGACAAACATATCTTTTGTCATTTAGTGCAAATATCATCATTATCATTTATAATAACAAAATGCCCCCATTCATTTTAAAGAAATAGGATTAAGAAAATGGCAACTAATAGGTAACTAATAGGTTGTCACTTGAAATGAACAGCAGTTCCGGTTATCCTCCCAACCACCATATCATGATCAGATAGTTGAAATGTATGTTAGTATTTAAATTTTAATTTTTATCTACAAATCGGTTTAAGATGAAGTTTAGCGGCGTGTCAGCTGTATTGGGGCACACAAGAGAAATCTAAAAGAAATATTTTTTCAAAACTTAAAATGATCAAACTACCCGTGAAAATGATGGGGGTAATTTAATCATTTTAAAAATTTTAAAATATTTTTATATTGTGCATGATGGTGTCAAGTATATAAGGCTCAACTTTCAACTTAAAATCAATTTATTAAAAAATATTAAAATTCAATAGTGATATGCATATTCAACCATCCGATCAAGATCTGATGACTAGGAGCATTACCATAAGAGGGGTTCCATAGAGGAATCGGGTTTAATCTTGAGTGGTTGGTAACTGATAATTAACAGCACTACATCTCAAGTTCGATTCTTACTTTACTACTAAACTACAACCCCCAATTCTTACTTTACTACTAAACTACAACCCCCAAGAAAAGGGAAAATAAGGAGGCGTTCCATTGCATTTTGATGGGACACAGGGTTTATTTGGACAATAAATTCAGATAAAGGGTGGGTTTATTTGGACAATAAATTCAGATAAAGGGGACCTCATGAATTATTTCTCGAGCATGACCTACAAGTTGTAGAGATCAATGCATAATTCTACAGTTCTATGATGCTTGTTTCCCTATTGTAGGACTCTGTTGTATGGCCATGATTTCCTTAACCTGTTTAACTTAACCTGTTTACCAGGTGATCACATAACCAGCAATTTGTCACGGTTTATACTTATCACATGGTTATTTCTACTGCTCATATTAAGCAGTAGTTACACGGCAAACTTGTCTTCCATTTTAACTGTGGAGCAGTTAAAGCCCACTGTTACTGATGTGAACACATTGCTTAAGAATGGGGAGTGTGTGGGACATCAGAATGGTTCTTTTGTGAAGGGGTCCTTGATGAACTTGGGATTTCCAGAGTCAAGACTGAAGGCCTATTGCACAGCTGATGAATATGCAGAGGCCCTATTCAATGGTTCGGTTGGAGCAATAGTCGGTTCTACTCCCATTATCAAAGTGTTCCTCTCTTACTATCACGACAAATTCACCATGGTCGGGCTGACTTTCCGAACTGGGGGCTTTGGTTTTGTGGGTTCTCTCTCTTTCTCTCGTGGACAGGGATTTTATGACTTTGGCATGGTTATTCTCTCTCTTACACACACTCATATACACTTGCACGATTTCATAACTCTAGCATGACTGGTCTCTCTATCTCTCTCACACACCTGCACATGGCTTTCATGATTTTTGCATGAATGGTCGCTCTCATATAGACAGTTCACAGGAATTTTATGATTTTAGCATGACTGGTCTCTCTCTCTCTCGCACACAAACCCACTGAGATTGAGTAATTTAGATACGAACCCTAAAATTTTTGGTAAAATAAAAACTGCTTCGCTTATAAGAGAAAAGAATGTTGATCAACCTTTTTTTTTTATATTTTTTAAAATTGCGTTTCGGTCAACCCAAATTTTTATTTTTTTTAGCTTTTTGGTTTGTACGGCACTGCCCAACTAATGAAAAAATAAAAAAAATCAAAATTCAAGTTGAAAAAAATACAATTTTGAATTTTTTTTTTTTAAAATGGATTTCTTTTATAATTTATGCATAAAACATTTTGTATTTTACCTGAAATTTTCAGAGCCCTTACATGAATCACTCACCGGAATTTTATAAATTAAGCATGACTAGATATCAATCCTAAGTATCTTGTGGTGTGCCGAAGCATATTATACACTTGGTCTCACCAGCGAAACACCTCATTAGGGGGATTTGATTGGCCACAAAACTCTCGAATGAAATAAAATCATGTATACAAGCAATCTAACAATAAAAAAATTGATTTGAAGCCCAAAAATTAAAAAGTACAAACCAATGCTCATTTCAAAATTTACTGTGGACCACTTTTTGATGGATGGACGTAGCAAGGTTGCAACGATTGTTTGATAGCCCATCAAATGGATGACCTATACTTTTATTTTGGAGCTACAATTATTGAGCATTTTATGAAATGGAAATTAGTTTTTAGCCATAAATAGATATTATTTGAGAGCTTTGATGTCACAAATATCTCTCTATATGGCTGGTGAACCAAATGTACTATTGGGAAAAGTTTAAATGTGGGAAAAGTTTAAATGTGGCTCTCTTCCAAAAATCTATCTTAGAGATTTGTATTTAATGGCTTGAAACATATTCCAAGTCACTCCTTTCCATTTTAGATCCATAATTTTGCAGTTCAAAAAACAGTATAGATAAAATGAAATTATCATGAACAGTCTAAGAACAAAGTTTGAAATAAAATTCAAAATCCATTTTTTTTTGAAATTCATAAGGTTGTGATCATTGACTTGTGAAGTTTGAGGCCCAGAATTCATCTCTAGGATGTCTACCAAAACCCATCCTATACAATTTGGTCCCATGGGACCAATAAGTCTTCTATCATCATCTTTCCCAACAGGGACTTACCTTACTCTCTTGATATGGAAATTCCTATTGATTAATTGTTTATTTGTAATTTAATCTCAGGCAAGAGGTTCCCTTGTCCTTTCAGTCTAACTTTATCACTCGATGCTGGCCTTAGGATTTCTCGCATTAAGTGTTTCAAAACCTGGAAATCCAGCTCAAGAATAGCTTATTTGAACTAAGAATCGGCTGAGACCAAACTTGTTCTAGGAAGGTATATGTACTAACCCAATTGCCCAACTGACCAAACCCCGTTCTACCCATTTCGTATTTTTTTTTCTTTTTTCTTTTTCTTTCTTAGGTCCCTAAAATCCCCTACCTCATGAGCCCGTGTTTTAATTTCTCTTCTCTCTTATTCTTTTTTAATAATTTTCTTGTTCGACAATTCAGACCCATCAAAACGGGTGATCCTGCGATCTGACACAGTTCGTGGGGTGGATAATCCACCACATCGATTCGAATTTTGAAACAGTAATCCCAATAATATGCTAAAATGCCTCTCAATTTAATACTTACATAGTTCTTATGCCTGATCTTTTCTTTCTATGTGCCAGGTGCTCCCCAAAAACTCATTACTACTTTCTGATATTTCTGAGGCAATCCTCAACGTAACTGAAGGAGACAAGATGACTTCCTTAGAGAGGGCTCTGTATGGCTACCATAGTTCCCCCTCAACTGCCTCAAGGGGCCTTGGCTTGGATTGCTTCTGGGTTTTATTCCTCATCATCGGAATGACTTGCATTGGAGCTATTTTTATTCGATTCTCCATTTGCAATTGGAATAAAAATCACAACGGAGTAAGTGATACTGCAGAACCTAGAAAATGCCTGTGGCGAAGGTTTAAGGATGTGGCTGTAGGATTCAGTAAGAGGGATCATTCGTCAGTTCTGCCTACAAGGGAGAGGAGTGCGAGAGAAATCGAAATTGGTGGAGATGAAAGCACTCCGCCGCGTAGCAGTTCAGCCTCTGAAGATGATGCCAGCGCCATTGCACTGCCCACTCCCATGAATTATACTGATGGTGGCAACGCACTTGACCAAGGAAGGGGTGCTCTAGGTTCATAATGTATAGTGCAACTTGATATATTTGTGGTAGCTATACTACATTATTAAGACTTGGTTAAGGGGCGATATATGGCATAAGAACGGAGACCCTATCGCTAGAGAGGTTGCAATTATGTGACCTTTAAATAGTGAAGTTTACGTTGTGATGTAAGGCATCTTTTTATTTACAACAAGTCCTATCTCTTTTGGATAAAGACATATTTTAGGACAGGATAAAATATCTATATACTTTTGAGTAAATTTTGTAAAAAAGTATATCATGCATGGAATACATACTTTTATTATCTCTAGATTCTCATGACCAATCAGAGGTTGGTAATATTATTGCATTCTAGGTGCTATAAATCCCTATCAGAATATAGATGGTATGAAGATGTGTATTCATCCAGAGTAGTAAAATTAGAAGATTGTAGATCAGGTGTTTGGAAAGACTGATTTATAACTGGTATACCTTAATCACCCCTCCCGAGATCGTTTCAATAAAAAGCTAAAGGTTTGGATCATTTCTATCCCACCTCTCCTGGGACCTGGTGTAGGCGGGACCAGCAGTGGGTTACGGCTCTTTATAACTCTTTTTACCTTAATCTTTTGTTGATAAGGGTGGGTTCCATTTAAAGAAAGAGTAACATTTCAATCCTGAACTATAAATAGTTAGCTTTGGCAGTGGATAGAGTATGATTAATATTACGTAATCAAATAAAATTAGATAAATAATTAAGAAATAAAAATGTATATATAAAAAAGAACTACATAGTTTTGGTTATCAATTTGGCATAGATATTGTAGTGTATGATAGAAAAATAGACTCTAACTTATAGAGAGGGAATATCTAAGAAGGTGGCCGTCTTTACTTGGGAGATGAGTAGTTATCTTCTATTTGTTGGAGAGAGCATCTTCTCTCTCTAAAAATCCTTTTAGTGATAAACATTAAAACTACTTTATAATTTTAGAATAAATATTAATTATATTAAGAGAGAAAAATATGGCACATATGAAACCCCATGGCCACCCACACGCAACAATAGTATGCCCCTTATGTAGAAATAATGGTGACAATATTTTGCATATGTTATTCAAATATACTTTCTCACAGGGCCTCTGAAAATCCATTGCATGGATGTGCGGTAAACGTCTCATTCCAAGCACATCCATCATAATAATGTTAAAAAATTGGATCGCGGTTAGATTCAAATCAGATGGGCTTCTTAATATTTGAATATCTCTTTTTTTCACCGCATTTGGTTTATATGGAACGTGGGCAACTATAGAGGTTTTTAGATGAAGGTTTCAAGGGGAGAGCAATTGCTTAGAATAATCACTTATCATATTTGCGAGTTAGCATATGCCAAATCTTGGGCCTTCCACATATCGAAAAAGGCAATAATTGAAAATTTACAGATCCCATGGCACCAACAAAAATTAAAACCCCTATTCGAGTTGCTTGGTCTTTTCCATACCCTCAACATTTTAAGCTCAATGTTGACGGGGCTTCTTTTCAGAATCCGAGAAGAGCGGATGGAGGTGGTGTTATCAAAGATAGTGGTGGTGCCTTCATTGCTGCTTTTGCCACACCTTTTGGTATTGCCACTAACCACTATGCAAAATTCTATGCTTTGAAGGGGTTATTGACTTGGCCTATCAACTCGATTGTTTCCCCCTTGATATCGAAAGTGATTTAGCCCTACTCGTCAATGTCATTCAAGGCAGCTGTAGAGCTCTATGGACACTCCATACGATAGCATCCAACTGTTGACATAACATTTCAAGCTGTAGGTGGTCTATTTTCTATAGTTATCACGAGGCCAACATGGTAGCAGATACACTTGGCAAGAAGGCCACATCATTTTCTAATGCCACAATTTGGTGTTTCTAGACGCCATATTTTACTTATGTTCCTATATTATATGATTTGGCAAGTACCCTATTATAGCGTTGTATGGATATGAGGTCGTTAAATTAAGAATTTTTTTAATTAAGTCGTAACATTTTTAAGATTTTTCATTTAGGTACCTCTTCCAGACTTTTGTCAAAAAACACTCAGGTTGCTCTTCTTACAATTTTGTAACTTTTAACGAGCAATGTTATTTTGTTATTTGACCAACTTAAGCCCTATGATCAAATGGCCTAAATACCCTTAGTTGTTTTGAGTTCCAAACTAGAAATACGCTATTTGTTGAAAAAAACTTGTTCCTAACTGGGAAGTAACAACAAGTTTGAGTATTTTGTTAATTTGGCCTCAGTTAAGTCATCCCGGTTCTAAATCATGAACAATGTTCTTTTAATAAAATAAAATGTTTCAGGTTTAGAATTCAGATCAAGCAAAAATATTTAAGCCATTTGGCTCAAGTAATATAAGTAACCAAATTACTAAAATTCCCTAATTTGTTTAAAGCTTCGTATCTTGAACAAGGGTAGTTTGGGATCTTTTAAACAAAATAGCTAATAAAGTACCGGAGAAAATGACTTTCAACAAGTAACCACTTTGTTATTGATTTGACCATCTCAATAATATTTCAAGTTTGTTTGACCCTTATGCTCATTTTGCAATATTTTTAATTGACAAGTATCACTTGTTTGGCAGAAATGAAGCCGCTCAAATAGGCGATGAGATGAGGAAAAGTAGATTTAGGTACTATGGCCATGTGCATTATCACCCTAGAACGGTTAAGTAGGGTGATGTGGTTAAATGTAGACTCTAAAAGGGCAAAAACGAGACCCAAAAGAATATAGATGGAAATAGTGGAAGAGATAAGGCGACTTTAATCTGATTGAGGGTATGGCCTAAAGAAAGCAAAATAGTAAGAGCAGAATTCGTGCAGGCGGCTCCAAATAATTGGGATAGGACTCAAATGATGATAATAATGATGATTATCACCTATTTTGTCGATATTCGAACGTCCCATATATAGTGATATAAAATTTAGAGTATGATTATCGGTGATTCAACCGCCAAACCAACTCAGTGATCCAGTTTCTATACTACAAATATGAGAGAGAGAGAGAGAGAGAGAGAGAGAGAGAGAGAGAGTAGTAGAGACGTAAGGTTGTCTACTATATAGTACGAACCAAAAGAAAACTAAAAACCAAACCAACCAAAACAAAAAACTAAAACTAAAACAATACGACATAACTAACCA
>NW_006498608.1:3139350-3175370 GCF_000471905.2 Amborella trichopoda | reverse complement strand
CCTATCCCTCGTGTGCCTTNACTCCACGACATATATATATATATATATATANAATTTTCTAATAATTGAAAGTAATTATAATAAAAGTAGAAAAAAAAAATTCTTAAGGACCAAGAAAACCTATTGACCTCTTTGAAAGGGAATCAAAGAAGAAATAATATCAACTAAGTTCAAAAGAATAGATCTCCAACGAGATGTGTCTCGAAGAGAGAAAGACATAGCCTCCTAGATAGAGATTATATTTTATACATTTTGAGTTTATTAAACTTCCACTTCTAGAGAGAAAAATGCTCTTAGTAACTCACAAGGTTCTATTTCCAGTAATAGCGTAATAGTGAGAATGATGAGGTTGATCGACAAGTTGCTCAGTCAAGACAACATGTTTATAATAAAAGATCGATGAGGTTTTTGCCGTTGTAACTCAAAACTATAGTATTCTTGAGACTTTTTATTTCCATTTCTATTTGGACATGGCCTTAGGGGTAGCCTACATAAATCCTGTATTATTATGGTGTCCTTTATGTGTTTTTTTTATTTTTTGTACTTATTTTCTAATTATATTCACGTGTTTCGCATCGAGCAAACTATGTGCGTGAGGTTCTTGAGGGCAAATGTTTGAAAGTGCATCACCGTTCTCTATTTTGAGGAAATACAATTTACTTAAATTGTTGTTTCCTACTATGATGAGAAAGGAAAGATGCCAACCTTTGTGGTTTTTTCTTTTTATTTTTTTGGGCAGTTCATAAGGAGGAATTGAACCTGAAATATAGCATTGATAACGTCCACTGCTAATGACTCGAGCACAAGCTTGAATCCTGTTGGGAACCTTCATTATGGTTTCTTAATATATTCCTGCTTTTGAGGATCTCTCTTGAGAAAGGAACGTTATTTATCACTTTGAAGCATTTCCATTAGAAAATTTTTACTCTTAGAATTAGAAACCAGCTTTAGTTCCTTTATAATTTTAAATTTTGATTTTTTAATGCTTTAAACCTTCATTATTATTTTTTTCTAAAAATTTTAAGTCTTAAAATTGATTAATAAATATTAAAAAAGATAGAAGGAATTAAAATTACATTATTAACTCTAGGGTGCTAGATGGAGCTAACAATACCCATTTGAAATTTCTGTGTGCATAAAACTTAGGAGAAAGTGTCACGGTTGATAACATTTAATTATTGAACCCATGATAAAGGATAAAAAATATTTAATTATTATAAAATTAGTTATTAAAAATAGTATAATTAACAGAAATTAGTCAAATTATTATTCAAAATATAAAGATTTTAAAAAACTTTATAAATATAAAGATTTTAAAAAAATTTCTATTGAAAAGAAAAGATTGACTAATTTATTTAGTGAATTAATAATTATAAATAATATTAAATGTATTAAAAATATGAGGTTTGGATATAAAAATTTTTAAAGCATAAAAAATATTAAAAATGATATTTAAAAGTATAAAAAACTAATTTATAAAGAAAAAAAAATAGACCCTAAGATAGTTTGATCTGACAGGTGATTTTCCTACTTGTAATTTGATCTATGTAGATCTCTTTTCCTATCTTATTTTTATAGCTTCGAAAGCACCACTACCGTGATACCTAAACATGTTGTCCTACATTTTAGAGATTTTAAATCAAGTTACATAATTGAATACTTGTGAGGGTAGCATGTCTTTCTTTCTTTTGATTATCTGGATTCAACGTCTTAACCAGTGGTTTACAAAACGGATCGGTATTGGAAAGATAACCTTAAAAGCAACCAAGAGATTTTCTCTCTTTAAAAGTAGAAGAATTACCAACCTAAAACCCATAAAAATACCACACCTTTCTTGGAGGTCATGTCTCTATTTTGGCGAGACTCTATGTTTAGGGGAGGTTTTGTCTTTTGCTCTCTCTTTTTTCTTTCTTTGCCAAAACTTAGACTAGCGTTGGAATGGGGCCCATGCAGCGTTCTCTCCTTGGGCAACCACGTTGGGGTTTTCCAACCCTGCCGACACTATCCATTTACACCGGCTTTTTTTCTCTACTGAATTACTAAAAAAAAAAAAGCAAAAAGATGATCATACTGTACAACAACTACGTTCGGCAAAAATGTAACTTAGTTGATTTTTCTGATCTAAAATTTTGGAATTTATCTAAGCATCATCAGATGATTATTTTCATGAAAAATTTCACATTTGAAGTTCTCAAACACCTAGATGTTGCCTTCCCAAAATTGGACTCCTTTTTTTTTTTTTCTTTTTGTGAGGTTGGTTATTACGATCTAGAGGCTAGTCACCCAAAATTTGGGCTCCAAAAAACAAAAAATACTTTTGCTGTGAGTTATACCCCGAGGGAGCAAATGCACAGTATGAACCCGTGATTTTTTCACATTCAACAAATTGTACCGTGCTAGGCACAAAAGGACGGAAATCAAGTGTTTAGTTTTGAAATTTGGTTTGAAAATGCCAATTGATTTGGTGCATCTACTTCTCCGAACCATAATTTTATTTGAGAATAGTGTTTTTGGAGAGAAAATTGATTGAAACTCTTTTGGTTTCTCACCCACTTTAGAAGTGGATCTGAAGTAGGGGAGCACCAATTTGAGCAAGATAAACAAAGTTTCCCCTTGCAAGTCACCAAATTATGCACTTTATCTCAAATTCTAACTAAACTCACATAGTTTTTCAACTAAAAAAAGGAAAGAGGACTTTGAAGCCAATCCTTTCTTTTCTTTTGTTGATGTCAAACATTTGGAATTTGCCTCCATTGGATAGGATTTGAGTGAAACAATGACGACCAACGGTCGAGGGTTCATTGAAACTGAAAAATAGTTGTAATTTTCTTACGAGATATTCGTGCAATGTGCAAGCACCTTTTAAAATAAGAGCACCTAAAAGTTGAGGATGAAGTTTCAATAAGGCCATGCTTTATGAAAACACAATAAAGCTTCATTTCATATCATCGTCTGAAAAGCACTTTCGGCAACGAAAATCTCCATGATGGTTCAAAAATCAATTTTCAATAGGAAAAATAAAATTTGAAACTAAAAAAATGGTACAGATCTTGAGGATATGTGAACACTTATTTTTATGGCGAAATAAATGGTCTAGATAATTTATTACAATATACATTATTTTTAGATCTTAAAATCCTAATTTTTTCACAACCATAACGTTCAAGTCGAGATGATTAATGTGCATATTTTCCAACACTTGAATTGTAATTTTCTATGAGTTATGAGGTGAGGCTTTACTTATTTTGACACAGCTGATCTTTTAAGGCTGCAGTCCTAAAAGATTTTATACTCCTTTGGGAGTATACTATCCATTTACTCCCACGAGCAAAATACATGCTCGAGCTATTGTTTGGATCTCAAATTATGAGCATATATCTCTACAACCTATAGAATAAGCTCATTTAGGAAAAAAAAAATGGAAAGAAATAAAAAATAAAAAAAATCTATGTACTAGAAAAACTAATGCTTCAAGATTGAATAGAAACCGTCCATTTTTTGAAAGGTAGATCTAAGTGTCATATCACTCAAAATTCAAAACTTTTCTTTTGAAAATAATCATCTAGTAATTCTTATGTGTTGTCAAAAATTTAGTTTTAAAAAATAAATCTTCCTAAACTAAGTATTTTGAGTGAAGGAATAAATACACCGTATGCTCTCACGGGAGCATAGTATACGTCCTCTAACTTACCTTCTACCTTTTCCCGGTTACATGAAAGACAACCTTACATAAAAGTCAATCTTAAGCTTGTTTTGTTATCCAGTATGAGATCACTAGCAAATTTTCTATACATCGTAATTTGTGAGACCCTCTCTTTAATGTCAAACTAAATTTCTTAATTCTTGGAGTGAGCTCAAGAATTATGGTCCCATCTTGTTAAACTTCCCTGTGCTTTCTATTGGGAGCTTATTTAATATAAAAAATGTAAGCTTGTCACTATTGATGACTCACAAGGGCCTCAACATTATTGGCCTCTAATTTTCATATATGAGAAAAAATAAAAACAAAAAAAGTCGACACTACATCGGTAAAGTAAATGTTATTTATACTTTGGAAGACTTGTTCCTTCCAAGACTAGTTAGATATCATAGCACATCAATTTTTTAAAGACTTGCAGCTTCCAAGGTTAGTTAGAGATCATAGCATATCAATTTTTTAAAGACTTGTAGCTTCCAAGTTCAGTTAGATATCATAGCACATCAATTTTTTGGATGAAGTTCCTATAATAGGCATTATAAAAACTGATATAAAGCCTCACCTCAAATCCTCGTCTACAAGGCACTTTCAGCCACATAATTCTTCATGTTGGCTCTAAAATCAATTTTCAACACCGACAATAAAATACGAAAGCCAAAAAATGGTACAGATCTTTGAACACTTATTTTTAAAGGCAAAATTGACGGTCTAGATAATTTGTTTCAATATGCACTACTTTTAGATCTTAAAATTATAATTTCTTTTCATAACAATAATGCTCAATCCAAGATGATCGATGTAATGTTTTTCCAATAATTAAATTACAATTTCTGAAGAATTATCAAGTGAGGCTTTATTTATTTAGATAACCATTTTCCTCTTTTTTCTTTTCCCGATTAATGTTAGATACCATAGCATATCTTAATAGATATTAGGCCCCATTTGGATGGCCGTATTCTAGATATCATTAGGTACCTTTACGAATGATCATAAAACAAATGAAATCTTAAAAAGTCGCCCATAATGCTTCCAATGTCTGCGTTATTGGATCCCCATTTGATAACCTAGATCACAGAAGTTTTCAGCCATTAATTAACAAAACCAATTCAAGTTTTGTTTGTTGTTTCAAGTCATTGACACTCTTTAAATCCAAAGAATATTACTGATTTTAACTTGGAATTTGAGGAAGAAAGATATTTTTAAGCTAATTATATAACCATCTAAAAAGAAAAAAGAAAAAAGAAAAACCATACACCGGAAGTTAAGGATGAAGGCACTAGAATTATCTTAGTAGTTTAACACAAAATCCTTGGTGAACTCTCAAAGTCTCAATGAAACTACTAAGGAGAGGCGAAACTACAGGGTATAAAGCACTTGGTCAAGATTCCTTTTTTTTTTGTCCATAAATGTTATTTGGTCAAGAGCCTTGGTGCAAGTTTCCAAGAGCAAACCAAAGATAGTTGCCTTTTTGGACTTGGTCATGACAATATCCCCTTATAAAATATGGACTGGAAATATGAACTGGAGAGACAATGATCTCCATGCATCAGCATTGCTAAGGTTCTTGCTTCTATATGTCCTCCCCATTTTTAATATCCATAAGCTAAATTATTGTAGGGAAAGTTAGAGTTTGAGTACATGCATGAAGAGAGATGAAGACTAGTTCTCTTTTGAGTGTGTTTCTTGTGTGTTTGTGGTCCAGTGTAGCACTAGCTAAGGCCCAACCTTCAAGTGTTAATGTGGGGGTGGTTCTGGCAATGGATTCATTGGTGGGGAGAGTGGGAAACATGTGCATAAGCATGGCCCTTCAAGATTTCTACAAGGACCACCCTGACTTCACCACTAGACTCACTATCTCTTGGAGAGATTCCGGTAGCGATGTTGTCCAAGCTGCTGCAGCTGGTACTCTCACTATCTCTTTCCCTTAATATATTTCAATGGTAAGAATGGAACTCTAAACGTTTTGTTATGAGACTACAATTTTGACCATTTCCAGTATTTTATGGCAGAGTGCCACTTTGACCTCTTTTCCCAAACTGGTCTGTCTCTCCTCCCCTCTCTCTCACATGGCAGTACTTACTCTCTCTCTCTCTCTCACTCATTTTCACGGTGTTAGAACACATGCCACCATTTTTTGATACAATCATAGCACTTCTTCTTTTTCCTTTTTTTTCATTTTGGTAATTTTTAACAAAGATTTGGAATATGGGTATGGTTTCAGTGCTTTATAGTACTTGATAAAGCCGCATTTTGAAATCTTGGTAGGAAATGCAATCCTAGCAGTTTAAATATTAGTTAAAGCCGCATCTCAATAAGACGGCCAATTTTAGGGTTTGAAATCCATTTAGTTAAATAAATGATTGTTGACATTAGATAATCAATCTGCAAAATTTTTCACACCATAACTACATTTCCCCATGAGATTTTAGGTGCGACTTTGTATTCTTGCGCCCTATAAATTACTTTGAAGCATCAAACCATGAAATTGAGCAGTCTTCATTGCGTTTCTGGAGTAAATAGACTTTGAACATGATTTTAGAGGCTCATCAGTATACGCTTAGCTTAAATTGAATCTCGAAAGTTCCATGTATTTGTTGTGCAGCTTTGGACCTGATGAAGAATGTGGAGGTGCAAGCTATAATCGGTCCACAAACATCGGCAGAGGCCAAATTTTTGGTTGCTCTTGCAAACATATCCCAAGTTCCCCTTCTCTCTTTCTCTGCAACCTCTCCTTCCCTCTCCTCCACCAACACTCCTTACTTTGTAAGAGCGACCATTAATGATTCGGTGCAAGCCAAACCCATAGCGGCTCTCTTCAAAGCCTATGGTTGGAGGCAAGCTGTTGCCATATACGAAGATACAGAATATGGAGCGGAATTCATTCCGTATGTAAACGACGCCCTCTTAGAAGTCGGCTCTCGCCTTCAACATAGAACTGTTCTTCCTACCTCAGCTTCGAATGAGTTAATCGATGAGGAGCTCTACAAACTCACGACTATGCAAACTCGAGTTTTCATAATCCACATGACTTCTCCTATAGCCGCTCGCTTATTTTTACGGGCTGAACAACTCGGTATGATACGCAAAGACTATGTTTGGATTATAACTGATGGGCTCTCTACTCTCTTGGATTCCATGGACCCTTTAATCATAGCTTCAATGCAGGGGGTTTTGGGGGTGAAATCATACATAGAAAAGACTAAACGTTTGGCCAATTTCACAGCTAGGTGGAAGCTATATTACAGAGAGGAGTACCCTAAAGAAATAGAAATCCCTCCATTAAATGCTTTTGGTCCAAGAGCCTACGATGCCACCTGGGCTCTAGCTCTTGCAGTCAAGAAATCTGGTACTAGAGCCATCAAGTTCCGGCAACCAATTGCCAGAAAATTGACCCGAAATTCGACTGACCTCTTGACTCTAGGAATTTCTCCAGTAGGCCCGAGGCTCTTAGGCGCAATCTTAGCCACCAAATTCACAGGCTTAACTGGAGATATTCGTTTTCCTAATGGAGAAATCCACGATTCCATTTTCCAAATAATCAACATCATCGGGAAAGGCACTAGAGAAATCGGGTTTTGGACACCAATGTATGGCCTCTCACCTGATCTGAACCGGACAGCTTTGAAGAAAAAGAATGGTTATTCGGCCAGTGTGGTCGATCTCAGACCAGTGATTTGGCCTGGTGAACCAACTCTTGTGCCTAAAGGTTGGGTTATCCCTACAAATGGAGTTAAGATGAAGATTGGTGTTCCCATAAAAGATGGTTTCAAAGAGTTTGTTAAGGTGGACAGAGACCCAATTCACAATGAACTGAGGGTGACAGGTTATTCTATTGAGGCTTTCTATGGAGTGTTGAAGGTTTTACCCTATGCATTGCCTTATGAGTTTATTCCTTTTGAAGATAGTGAAGGAAAAATGGCAGGAAGCTACGATGACCTGATCTACCAAGTTTTTCTTGGGGTAAGCAACACATTTGAGGATACAATAATCTAGAAAGAATAGTATTTGGTAAGAAGACAACTTTATATATTCGCATCTCAATTCTCACATGGAAAAGTGGCTCCATCTAGGAAACCAAATATTGATGATTATGGATATGATAACGGATTTGAAACTCTGAAAATGATCAATCTTGCAATATTATGTGGACTATCATTTATATATTTTCATAAATTTGCTTGATCTGTGCCATTATCAGAGCTTCAAGTTCCATAATTAGGAATTAAGATAAATTTGATAAAGATCGCAACTTCATATAGTCGCACCTCAAATCTCACCGGGAAAAATCACTCTGTCTAGAAAACCAAATCTTGATTTTTATGGATATGATAGATGGATTTGAAGCTCTAAAAATAATCAATCTTGCAAAATTCTATGGACTATCATTTATATGTTTTCACAAATTTGCCTGATCTATGCTATTTTCATAGCTTCAATTTCCATAATTAGGAATTAAGATATATTTGATGTGGTAATTGGATCACTTGAGCAACCCAAGTATTTTGGGATCTAAATAACAATTTATTGACTTGTGGGGTCAAACCATCTCTCAAGAGTGTAGATTTGCTCTCAAGAAAATCATTCATCGGTTATAAGGTCATTTGGTTAGGACTTAAAAATATAAAACGAATTAAAAGTTATTGGGTCAACTTAGTTTGCCCAGGAGTAACTAACGCCTAAAACCAAGAAGCCTGGTTGTCATTATAAAGATTTGTTAAACAACAACTAAGTTCCTAAAACACTTTATGCTTGAAAATATCTATCCCCTTAGGCCAAACATTTTTGTCTCACTTGAGAAATAGTTTGAAAACCCCAAATATAAAAAATTAACGAATTTTAATTGTTCAGCCTTTCGGACAAAATACTTTTTAAATGAGTAGAAAATGTTTCAGTTTCATCTATGAAAGTTGATCTTTATATTTTATTATCTTAACTTTCTCATCAGTTTTCTCGTTGTTCTCTTTCATATTATTTTATGTTTAAACTCTTTCAATGTTATAATTTGAATTTATGGATTTTTCTATGTTTTGAATTACAAATTTCCATTTTTTTTTTCTTTATTTTTAGGCAACAAATTTCTTGGTAGGGGTGGCAAGAGCTGGGGGGCCAGCACGGCCCTAAAAAATTAGGCTCTAGGGCACTCAACTGGACCCGACCCTTTATTTCTATTTTTCTTTTTTTTCACTTTAAATCTTTTAAGCATGGCTAGCTACTCTTGGTCCAAGCTAAAGCCGGTCCCATAGGGAACAAGGCTAAGCTAGGTCCAGAGCTGGCCTAGCTCAGCCTTGGTCCCCCAAAGATCCAGCCCGTTGCCACCACTATTTCTAGGCAACACAAAGTTTACTTAATTATTTGCATTAACAATGATATTGATGTTATTTATATGCATATATTGGTTGTCTGGAAACAGAAATATGATGCCGTGGTGGGTGATGTTATTATAACCGCAAATCGATCAAACTATGTCGACTTCACGCCCCCTTATACAAAGTCAGGGGTAAGTATGATAGTGCCCACAAAGAAGATGCTTAGAGGGTGGGTGTTCTTGCAACCTTTAACATGGGAGCTATGGGTGACCACAACATGTTTCTTCTTCATCATGGCATTTGTAGTTTGGGTTTTGGAGCATAGAATAAACAAAGATTTTCGTGGGCCGGTGATAGAACAAGTCGGAAGGGCTCTCTATTTCTCCTTCTCGACGCTCGTATTTGCGCATCGTGAGTACTTCTCATTCATTATTTCTTCGTTTAGCAAATATGCTCTTATTTATCAACTGAAAATTAACTTTCTTCCACTGTAATCGCTGCACGTAGATCAAGTTCATGAATAGCAATCTTAAAATTCTTAGCCATGTGAAAAGTATACAATTCTGTGAAATCTAGGTATAATTAGTGAGTCTTCTTTTTGAAATGACAGAGAGTGAAATTCCAGAAGAACTGTAGCTAAGAACAAGAAGCAGTTAGCTTAACCGTGGAATAGATAATTTTAGTTAACTGCAGCTAAAGCAAACAGTTGGCTTTTGAATCCAAACCTCAATTCCTTTTCACAATGTTTGTACTCAGATTTGGGAGGAAAATTGTGATGTCTCCTCTCTTATTTTAGTCGAAACGAAGACGTGTCATAGCATTGAAAATTATTACAAATATGGTACTAGACAAACTACAAGCCATAAAAAGATTTATCTTATGATCTTTTCTCTGTGCATAGCCAGGTGACCTGGCAAAAACTTATTAAGGATTTTTTATTTCTCTGTTTTTAATCTAGAATGAATAGATCTAAACACCATTAAAATTTTTTGAGAAAACGGATGCCATAATACTAGAACAATCCACTTCTCAATTAGTGTAACAGTGTCACACTAGCCCAAATCTTACAACCAAATAGAAAGAAGAAGAAGAATCAAGATGGGGTGGAAGAAAAATATTCATTAAAGAATAACATGGGGTACATGAAGGCATTACAATTTTGACACCCAAGATTAACCTTAACACATGTGACTCAGGGTACAGAAAAATATTACAATCTTCTTGATACCCAAGATTAACCTTAAAACATGTGACCCAATTTTCTCACCTCACACCTCTCTTTAAATTGAGGATTTTTTAACCATATTCCCTACAATAACTACTCACTTACAACAATAACTACTAACCACCTAGTAGCTTTCTAACCTCCTACTACACAAACTTGCAAGTGTAATCTTACTATATCTCTCATGATAAAATAACATAAAAACCAATATAATTTCTAAAAAATACAATTTAATAATTTTTTAAAAAATTACATAAAATTAATAATCTCTTTTAATAGAAAAGCATACTGAACCGAACCCACAACCCCAACACCCAGAGGTGGGTATACCTGGAGTTCTCACAAAGCACCTTCAAAAGTAAGAAAACTTCATTCATAAACACTTTGAAAACACTGTGAAAAGTAAAAAGACCTCAAAAGAAAGTTATCACAAAACACTTTAAAAAGTTATCATAAACACCTTCAAAAGAAAGTTATCACAAAACACTTCGAAAGGTAAAAAGACCTCAAAAGAAAAGTTATCATAAACACCTTCAAAAGAAAGTTATCACCAAACACTAAAAGTTATCATAAACACCTTCAAAAGAAAGTTATCACAAAACACTTTGAAAATTAAAAAGACCTCAGACACAAACTGGAGGAAATAAGTCCCCACAAGTTATCAACATCAAACCTGCACTCGATGCAAAGTGTAAAGTGTTCCATCAAGTGGTCTTGCACACTCGCACACACGTTTGTGTGTGTATATACTTCCCTTCTCGACATAGACTTTCTCTTTCTCTTGTGTTTAGAATACAAGAGATTATTTATCCATATTTAAACAATACTTCCCTCATTCAATTCTACAAATAAGACAAAAATATGGCACTTTTCAAAGTATTGAACTTCCAATATACTAGAGTACAAAAAAATATATTATTTTGAAAGAACATAAATTATTTTCTAAAATAGGATACAACCCAATGTTTATCACATGCTAAATGGTTCAAGACCTCTAATTTGTTTATCAGAGTTTTAAAAATCGGTGACTCGATCTGGAATCGAGCGATCTGGATTGGGTATTAGCTGGACCGTTTCGAATCTGGCCAGCCGATTTGTTACAGTAAACCGTTCGATTTGCTACAGTAAACAATATATTTTTTTTGGACTTTTTTTGCAAGGGTAGCTTTGGAATTTTTTTCAAAATTGAGGGCTTATGTTGCCCATATTTCCTACATTTGTCAGTTGCCATTGTGTATCAAACACGTCCCACTCACGCAATCAAACTAAGGTACGTGTACCACAAACCTTTTATAATAGTGAATGCGACTTGAATGCTTCGATGTAGGATAATTCAACGCACACCTTTTACAATGCGCAACCACTTTGTATACCCTTTTATATAGAGTACATGGCATCAAACAGTGTGTATTGAAAATATGTGTGCGAACATCGTTAAAGTAAATTAAATAATTTATAAATAGCTCTCTCTCTCTCTCTCTCTCTCATATATACAATGATGTATACATTAAATGCTCTATAAATAGACTCTCTCTTTTATACAAGGACATCTATAAAATTAAATAGTCTATCATTCTTTTTAAGATTAATTATATTTATTTATTTCTAAGATTTAATTCTTTTTAAGATTAATTATATATATATATATATATTTTTATAATATACAAACATAAAGTACATATAATTAGTCTTTAATTACATATAATTACAAAAATAAAATTCAATATGATAATTTACAAATATTAACATAATTACATGAAATTGTTGTTTATTTTTGTTAATAACTTAATATAATTATGTTAACTTTATGTCAATTTAATTATTTTTATATACATTAAAATTATTTTTAAATTATATGGAAGTGTTTTCTAATAATTTTAAATTATTTTGATGTAATATTATAATACTATATTATAATTAGTAGTTATACAGATACCTAGATAGGAAAACATCTCAATATTCACCTATTTTTATAAAGTAACGAAAATATATAGTGTACCACTGCTAATTTCTTTTAGAAACTAAAAGAGCACTATTTTTAGAGATTTATAGTAATTTTTTGAAAACTTTTTGGTATAAAAATTGCCGATTCCGCCAATTCTTTGATCCGACCCACGAATTCTCCTATCCACCAATTCTCCGATCAAACATTGATATGGGTGAGACAGATTCGAGTCACCGATTTATTTTTTTGAACATTGATATTTATTGTATTTGGCAAAAAAGCCCGTTTGAAAACATACCCAAACCACTAAGATAGGGCATGCTCTCATTAAACCTGTATGCTGGCCAGAGCAGTTGGACAGACAAAAATATTAGATCTTCGCAATTGGACTCAAACTCCCAAAAAGCTCAAATTAAGTCAGTTAATTAAACCAACTGAAGCTAACCTATATAAATGGTTCATATCTACCAATTAGATGATAGAAGTTAGTCAAACGACCAAATGGAGTGTATTCATACTTATGTTTGGAAGGGATGTGCTAGCATGTCGGAATAATGTTTGAAATTGTGTCCCATTAAACTATTTTGAGGAAATACAATTTACTTAAAGGAAAATGTTTACATAAAGCCGAGGCTCTAAACTGAGTACACCACATGAATTCAATAAAAGAGGTTGTTTTGAAGCCCAAATATCTTCAAATTGATCATCTCAACCTCAAGATGCTTGGACATGAAAAGAAAATGGATTTCAAGTTTTGGAAATCGTGCATCTTCTATTGTATTTTTGGACTGTCAATTTTCAATATTTTTATAGATATGCTCAATCTACACTATTTTTTAAGCTTTAATTTTTATAATTAGAGATGGAAATATATTTTAAGGCTATCACAAAGATTTCCAGTATTGAAACCACATTTCTCGACACTATTTGAAGGCGCACTTTACTTTGATTGTTTAGAGCCTCAGCTCTATACAAAGTGCACCCTTACTTAAACTGTTGTTTCCTACCATGAAGAGAAAGGAAAAAATGCCAGCCGTTGGGGATTATATACTATGAGACCATTTATCTTTAGTGCAAGGAGGTTACAATTAATTCTAATCATTAGATGTCCATTTGGATGGCTTGGGATATATCACGAAGTTTAATAAATTTTTTATTGGGTTTTGAGTTTAGTCACAAGTACACTTATAACCATTTGATTGGAAATTTGATGGAAAATACTAGTTTTGACTCCTTGTACTAAAAAAAAAGTAAATGGTCTCTTTGTCTACTTTTATAAGCCTTGGTCTTTTTTTTTTTTGGGTAGTTCATCGGGAGAAATTATACCTGAAATATAGCATATTGCTAACTTCAATTGCTAGTGACTCAAACACAAGCTCGAATCTTGCATTCTTAATATGTTGCTGCTTTTGAGGATCTCTCTTGAGAAAGGAAAGTTGTTTATCATTTTGGAGCATTTCCATTTGAAAAAACTCCATGCTTTTCATAAACTCTAGCTAAATTTTTTTGCGTTGCCCTTCTTTCACATTGTCCTGGAATATAAATTCAGTTATTTGCTCTGGTGATGACTGAAATGAGACCATCTTTTGAGATAATGAGATTCATTTTGAATATGCTATATTCTGTATATAAACCATCGGTAAGATGAAACTTCACACTTGACTAGACTTATATAATTACCAAAAAAACAGAAAATAAACCACAATTTTCTAACTTTTAAAAGTTGTTTTCCAGGTGATCAGGTAAAAAGCAATTTGTCACGGTTTGTAATCATCCTTTGGCTATTTGCTGTGCTCATATTGAGTAATAATTACACAGCAAATTTGGCCTCAATCCTCACCGTTCAACAATTACAACCCGCATTCACAAATGTGCACACGTTGATTAAGAATGGTGATTACGTGGGATATTCAAGCAATTCTTTTGTTCAGAATCTCTTATTGAAATTGGGATTCCATGAATCAAAATTGAGGCCATATGGCACTGTCGAAGAATATAAAAATGCCATGTTGAAAGGAAGCTCCTGTGGTGGTGTTGCCGCGATCTTCGACCAGGTCCCCAAAATCGAAGTGTTTCTCTCTTACTACAGTGACAAATTCACCATGGCTGGGCCAACTTTCCCAACTGGGGACTATGGTTTTGTGAGAACTCTTATCTTTGTCCCAATTGTGGCTTCTCTAATGTTTTAAATAAAAAGTTGCCAATTGTTGGCTGTTCTATTTTTCAAATTTTTGGATAGAATTTTACTTTGGAGATTGCATAATGTTTGAAATAAGAAATTACCAATTGTAGATTGTTCTATTTTTTAGAGTTAGGGATAAAAGTTTTACATTGGAGCTTGCTAGTGTTCTAAATTTAAAAGTTATCCCTATTTCCCTAATCACTGTGTTTGCACTTGTTTATCTAACTTGACCATTCTTCCTCTTTACGTTCCAGGTCCTCCCGAAAAACTCCCTCCTACTTTCTGATTTTTCCACTGCGATCCTCAACATAACACAAGGAGGCAAGATGGAGGCTATAAAGAAAACTTGGTTTGGCAAAAAAATAGTAGAACCAGACTCCTCATCACCCGACACCGCCCGGATTCGGCTTAGCCTTAGTTGTTTTTGGGGCCTCTTCCTAATTGTAGGGGTTGCCTCATTTGCAGCCGTAATCTGGTTCTGCATTCGCTTCTGGATCGAGAATCGCAATAGCATTACACTAGATGAACTAGGGCTATGGCAGAGAGTCAAGGAAATAGCTAGACTCTTTAATGAGAGGAACAGTTCTCACATTTTTAGGAAAAGAAAAAGTGAGAAAGAAGTGGAGTTCAAAACCTTTTGTGCCTTAGCAACTATGGGTAGCTTTTTGAGCTTTACTGCATCTAGGAAAGGGCATTATAATGGAGCAATCACACCAACTCTTGGATCCTCAGCCTCGGAAGATAATCCCTCCATTGAATCACTCTCTCCCATGGATTATTCTGGTGATAATGCACTCATCCAATGTAGAGATATTCCATAGCTGTGTATGCTAGTCAAACTTGCAACGGTTAATTGTCTACGTGTATTTCTTATTTGTTTGTTTTGAGTGATATTTTGAATTAATTTAATAATAAAATATATATTAAAGCAATTGTTTATAAAGAGATTATTTATCTTTTATACATGGATGTCACAATCATTCATGTCTTTTAAATTTCAAAATGTGTGGCTGTAAGAGTGCCATTGAATATACACAAAGCTCAAAAAAAATGATAATGCACTCATCTAATGTAGAGATATTTCATGGTTGGGTATGCTAGTCAAACTTGCAATGTTTGTCTGTCTACGTGTATTTCTTATTTGTTTGTTTTGAGTGATACTTTGAATTAATTTAACAAAAAAATATACATTGAAGCAATTGTCTATAGAGAGACTATTTATCTTTTGTATATAGATGTCATAATCATTTATGTCCTTTAAATTTCAAAATGTATGATCGTGAGAGTGTCATTGAATATATACAAAGTTAAAAAAAAAACAACTCTCGAACTTTGTGACTCACCCTAAGTCTTCCAATTAATATCTAATGTGTGAGAATGACTGTGATCTCCATGTACAAAAGATAAATGGTTGCTTTTTAGACAATCCCCATGCTAAATTGATAAAATTTCTATCCGAATATAATCAAGCAATGTTATGGTTGTCATCTTTGTGTTATTAACAAGGTTTACAAAAATCGGACACGATGACATCATAAGCCGGCAAGTCTTATCACGAGCCAGCAAGTCTTATGAGAAAAACTTGACACGATGACATCATAAGCCGGCAAGTCTTTTCACGAGCCGGCAATTTTTATGAGAAACACCGGACACGTCATCGTGTCGCTACAGTAAAAAATAAAAAAAATTTGCTTTTCTTTCCAAGGGTATTTTTGAAATATTTTTTAAAATAAAAGATAAGGGCCCATCTCTTATTAAAGAGCATTTCACTTACCATTCATCCCGCTCAAACAGGTACAGTGAAAGACATCGACCTTACCCATTTTATACAAGTTAAGTCTCTCTAAAATTGTCGACGTGAGACAATTCTTCCACGGCCTTTATGCATGCAAATTGTAGAGGGACAAAGCGTCCCCGTCAACCCAAATATTATTGTTGTCCCACACTCCACTTGTATGTTTCCCCCTTATCTAATAATGACGTGAATACCTTTAGTCTTTATTGTTAATGGCGGAAACTCGCCCAACCATTAGTTATTTCTCATGTTTTCAGCCCAAGTGCGATTATGCAGTCATGCTGAAAGCATTGTATGCTTACTCACCCAAATAGAAGACTAATTTGAGAAAAATATATTTTGGGTGGCAATATATATATATATATATAAATAAGAGCACTGCTTGTTTTTTAAAAGTATATTAGCAACTCAAATATTGCTTACAAAATATACTAGCAATTTAAAGTATTTTTAAACTAATTATATTTATTATAAAAAATATACAAGAAATTCAAATTAGGTGATATAATGAATTATTTGTTGTTGTAGATGTAAATTAGATGATATTATATGACAATTTTCAAATTTATTTTTTTAAAAATTATTTTGATGCAATATTATAATACTATATTATATTTAATAATTCATGTAAATGAATCTTTCAGGCTTTTTGATCAATAATGCACGTGTTTCTCATCTTTTTCCACCATTATAATAGGGTTCAAGCTAGATTTTGGATCACAAATTTCAGATTTTCTCAAGAACACATAAATTTCAGGTTTTCTCAAGAACACATTTTTTTTAGGTTTTTCCACCATTTGTTGGATTACAGAAGAAATAGACCACTATTTTTTATGAAATCAGAGGGAAATTACTCGTGACTGTGTTATTCAGTAGAAATTGTACTCCATTTTTGTTAATTTTGGTCAATTACAAGTGACGTTTGAATTTGAAGTCACGGTTTCAGAAAAACAGGTATTTTTCCGCCATTTAATAGATTCGGATCTATTTTTAGCAAATGTTTTGTTCATATCATAGGGTTTTAGTTCTTTATGATGTTATTCACGAATATTTGTATCTTATTTTCTCTTTTTTGGTTGATGTGTGGTGGATTTTTTATTTTGAGTCACGGTTTGTCAAATACAATTAGGTTTTTTTTTTTTCCTCCAAACTACAAATTTGAGATGAATTGAAGTACCATTATGAATTATTTCAGAGGATTTTTGAAGGTGATACTATTCTTTATATGGTTTTGGGTGTATTTTGTCGGATTAACCAAGGTTTTTGCTCGATTTCTTAAGAAATGGAGTTGTGGCTGCGTTTTTTAAAAAATGAAATTTTGATGATCAATTTTTTTGAAAAATCGTGACTAGGTTTTGATTATCATGAGAAATTAAATTGTATTTTTCATTTTTATTGTTAAATTTTCAATGCAAAAAAATGTATGTTGATACATAAAATATATGTATATTCTTGATAAATATTTTATCATTATATTATCTTGAATGACTATATCATTGTAAATATTATTTGTGGCATGTGTGTATATTCTTGGTATTAAATATATGTATATCATTGTTAAAAACTCGTGGCATGTATGATAATTATATTATTTTTCAATTTTATTGTTAAATTTTTAGCTTAAAAAAATGTATGTTGATACATAAAATGTATGTAGAGTCTTGATACATATTTGATAATTATATTATCTTGAAAGGCTTCCATTGATTCCCTTATTGTGCTTTTACTTAGATCATGTGTTAACCATGTATATATGTACGTCAATTGTGTGTTTGAAATGAAATTGTTGAGTTTTGTATTATGTTTGGATTATAATTTTACACAATTGACTGAAGAGTTTTTGTAATTCAGTTGTTGGAATATTTGTGCTCATTTTTATCTTGGGATTGTGCCCACATATTGTTGTATACTTGTTGGAAAGTAATTTTAAAAGAGGTAAGTAGGCTAGGTGGTGCTATCATGAAAACCAGTGAGTAAATTAACTTGTATTTTTTCATTTTATTGTCAAATTTTTAATGAAAAAAAATGGATGTCGATATATAAAATGTATGTATATTTCTGATACATATTTTATAATTATATTTTCTTGAATGACTATATCATTGTAAATATTATTTGTGGCAAATCTACGTGTAGTGGGATTATGGATGACTATATTATTATATTTTTTTTCTTGATTCTAAGTGTGACTTATCCAAACTCTTTTTATCTATAATGTTACATAAATATAATTTTTTTCCTAGCAGGAACTAATTCATGATTGTCAAAATGAAGATTTGTGACGAGTCCATAGGTACTGATATTGTGAATTACTATACCATTGTAAATATATTTTTTATTGATACGATTGTAAAATTTAAGATTTTTTATTGACACTAATACTCAGAGATTTGGGTATGTCAGGTGCCTACTAGTTTGGATGATTCATTCCTAGATCGAGTCAATGAATTGTCATGCAAATTCAATAAATGATACCAGCGTGACCAAGATGAAGAACGACGTCGTCTTTCATTTTATTATTAGGTCATATTTTACAAATTGTATGCTTTATTGTAGCCTATTATGATGATATACTTCATCAATGATAATTCTAAGCTTATCCTTTTGTGTGATTTAAATTTAATGGTAAACAGTAGTTCATACAGGGAACAAACATCTCAATATTCGCATATTCATACAAAAAAATGAAAGTTCTTAATGGAGTACCCCCATTTCTTATTGGATTCCTAAAAAACAACAGTTATAGTGAATTTTAATAATTTTTTTGGATTTGTTTTAAGGATAAATCCGACCGATTCGGCCAATTCTGATCCAAATCGCCGATTCACCGATCCATTTGGATTTTTGGGGTGCCCGATCCGGGG
Organism: Amborella trichopoda; assembly: GCF_000471905.2. The sequence continues at coordinate 3,156,356 of NW_006498608.1, read as the reverse complement.
CACTGATCTGTTTTTTAAACTATTGATTTTGGTCATTAATACTCACTTTTAATATCTATTTTTTCATTAATCTTCAACTTCATTTAAAATTGTTTTGTTTTAATTATTCTTTATATGTTTTTCATATTTTAGTAAAAAAAATTTGCATCTTTTTTATTTTTTCAACATTTTTTTGGCCGCTAGGGGCTTGATCGGTTAAAATGGTTAAATCGGCTGGTTTACTAGTTAGGCCGGTTAAACTGCTTTTGGCCCCATGTCCGGTTACTTGTTTCGGTTCGATTTTGCGAACACTGAGCCTAGGCTCTAAACAATCAAATTAGAGCCTACCTTCAAATAATATTGAGAAATGTGGTTTAAATATTGAAAATCTTTGTGATAGCCTTAAAATATATTTTCATCGTTATTAATAAAGTTTAGAACTTCAAAAATAGTGTAGATCGACCGATCTATAAAAACATGAAAATCGTGAAAATTAACGGTCCAAAAATGCGTTACAAAAGGCACTATTTTCAAAACTTGAAATCCATTTTTTTCACATGTCTATGCATCTTGATGTTGAGATGATCAATTTGATGATTGAGCATCAAAATTACCTCTTCTAGTCAAATTTTTAAGTTGGGCTCTCATTTGATTGTTTAGAGCCTCGGCTCTATAAAAACATTTTCCAACATATTTTTATGCTACGAACGATATCCTTCAGTTTCGTTTACGATTGGTAGCTCGCATTTAGTGTCATTTGATAGAAGGGTGCGGTTTATATAAGGTGCTCATTTTAAACAATTAACGTAAAAGACCCCTTCAAATTCTATGGGAACATGTAGATTTGGTGCCGAAACCTGTACAATTACTTAAAAATCTCTTTCTACCCATATTTATAAAGTAAAGTTCAAAGGATGGTCTTAATCAAGCATATTTATAAACAAATGAAAATTGAAAATTCATATTCCTAATAACTTGTTAGATGGACTAGCTTTTAGGACTTGAAGTCTTATTTTTCAGGGGTATGGTTTGTATAGAGCCAAGTTTCTAAATCAAAGTAAAGTGCTCCTTTAAATAGTGTCCAGAAATGTGGTTTCAATACTGAAAATCTTTGTGATAGCCTTAAAATATATTTTCATCTTTAATTATAAAATTTAAAGCTTAAAAAATGGTGTGGATCGAGCAGATCTATGAAAATTTGAAAATCTTGAAAATTGACAGTTCAAAAATATATTACAAGATGCATTATTTTCAAACCTTAAAATCTATTTTTTTCTCATGTCCATGCATTTTGATGTCGAGATAATCAATTTGAGGATATTTGGGTATCAAACCAACCTCTTCTAATAAAATTTTTGAGGGGGCTCTAATTTCATCGTTTAGAACCTCAGCTTTATATAAACTTTTTTTTTTTTCATATACATATATGTTTAGGTTAAGATGATCAATTGAAGGTAGAAATAATACATCTTCTATTGGGCCAGAAGAACCTTCTCCTGTGGTGATTGTTTTAGGTACACCGAACTTCTTCAGTATATAGTTGACACTTTCTATAAACTTTATCCTTTTGAAAATAGATACAATCTGTGGGTCCCTTTTGTAGAGTTACAAAAGAACAAAAAAAAAATCAAAAGAGGCAGCTCTCAATAAAGAAAATCAGGGCCTTTCAACGTAATTGTAAAACTTAATTTTAGGGGTTTAGTTGATTTAAAAAGTTAAAATGCTGATAAGCAAAAACTTGTAAAGTTTTTGTAAAGTTACAAAAGAACAAACAAAAAATCAAAAGGGCCAGCTCTCAATAAAGAAAATCAGGGACTTTCAACGTAATTGTAAAACTTAATTTTAGGGGTTTAGTTGATTTAAAAAGTTAAAATGCTGATAAGCAAAAACTTGGTGATGGTTTTATGCTCCAATAGTCAAAACTGTAACGAATCAAATAGGAAAACTTAGAAGTTTTCTGTTCCAATAGTCAAGACATTAACCAATAAGAAGTTTAGTTGACTCTGCAAAACCCCATCCACGATGGAATAGCAACTTTGGAAAACTAAACACCTATTGCAATCACCGTAAACTTTGGCCAAATCTAAGATACTTCTCAACTCAAAAAAATAAATAAAATAGGGGTGCGGTTTCTATAAGGTTGCAACCTTAAAAAGTGTCTTTTTTTGCGTGTAAATGTGGCGACTTGTGCACAATTGAGTACCCTACTACTTGCCCCACGTTCCCCCAAACATGTGCGCAAGAAGTGCCACCAAATTGTCCTCCATACGAAGTTTAGTGTACATGCTCAACGCGCGCCCAACTCTAATCCTATTAAGACGCACCTTAAAGTTGTAAAAAATTCTTAGTATTATCTTAAAAGCTATTTTCATACTTAATTAGAAAATTTTAAAATCCAAAAATGGTTAAAATCAAGTATAAATATATGAAAATCTTGAAAATGGACGGTTTAGATAATGTGTTGCAAGTTGCACTATTTCGAGGACTCAAAAACCTTTTTGTTTCATATTCATACATCTCGATGTCGAGATGATCGATTAGAGGGGTTTTTCAACATTAAAACAATATTTCCGATATATTTTTGACGTGTATCTGTGATTCTGCATTTTAAGGTTGCAACCTTATATAAACTTTTCCCATAAAATAAAGGCCACTGGAATTGCAATGTTTTTACCGGCTAAAAAATAGGATAATTTTTTGCTTTGTTGTAATATATTCCTTTCATTTCTCTTGGTAATTTCAAGAAAAATTTAAACACAGACAAAGAAAAGGATGTGATATTATGGCATGGTCCATATTTGGGGGCATATTATGTTGAGGTGCTACTTTTTTAAGTTTTTTGTAATTCTTATTTTACCCTTGCTTCAAAAATCTAACTCTTGAAATATAAGTCTCGAATTGTTATGTTTAAAAATCTTAACTTTTGAACAGCCGAAAATAAAAAAAGAACTAAATCCACTTTTGGAAGCTCCTAAAACATGTATTTAGGTAGTTTAAAAGTTTGACTTTTGAATCATCCAACACCCCAAATTTTTTTTTTTTTCTCTAATGTTTTATGTGGCTCAAAAGTTACATTTTGGAACCGTCAAACGAATGTTCAAAATTTGTTCAATTTTAATACCCACCAAAACCCAATAGTTTTTGGATTTTGGATAGTTTAAAAGTTGGATTTTTAAAGCACCCAAATATAGTTTATAGGTAGTTTGACAGTTAGTGAAAATAGAAATAAAACTATAATATTGAGAACTTAATGTAATGAAAAAAATTTATATAAGAGAGATGCTCTAAATAATCAAATTAGGACGCACCTCAAAAATTTCAGTAGAATAAGCTGTTTAATATCTTCAAATTGATAATCTCGACTTCAATATGCATGGACATGAGAAAAAAATGGATTTTAAGTTTTAGAAATAGTGCATCTTGTAATACATTTTTGGACGGTCAAGTTTTAAGATTTTCAAGTTTTCATAGTTTTGCTTGCTGTACACTATTTTTTAGGGTTTAAATTTTGTAATTAGAAATTAAAATATATTTTAAGGCTATCACAAACATTTCGAGTATTAAAACCACATTTCTCGACACTATTTGAAGGTATGCTTTATTTTGATTATTTAAAGCCTTAGATCATACAAACTGCACCCTAATGTAATATAGCCCAAAATATAGACAAGTAATATAACATCTTTGTTGTGCACGGGATCTCTAAACCTGATGGGTTGATTTTTGGCAAATAAAGTACGAGAAATAAAATATGAAACACATATCAGAAAAACACAAAGATTTGTGTGGTTCACCCCAAAAGGGCTACATCCACAGGTACGACAAACAAAAATCAACCATGAAAGTTACATCAAAGATTTTGGAATAAAAAGTTACCTCTTTAACCTTGACAAAGACTGAGTCAAACAAACCTCTTTTAAACAAATCTCCCTTCTTTCTCTTTACTTCTAGCAATCATTACCGACAATACTAGATAGAGGCATGAGAGCAACGAGGAATTGACTTTCTCTATAACTAAGAGGGAAAACAACCTAAAATCTCTAAGGAAACAACTTTTGTACAAGAAACAAGCCTCTCGATATTCGAGAGTCTAAAAAGGGCATTATCACAGTGTTTCTCTCCATAGGAAACTCTCTTATATCTAAGGGATCATTTGGATACCTGGAAATATATTATCTGTGAAATATATTACTCGGGTAATATATTACTGTGTAATATATTACCTGTAAATAGATTGTTACTATTTCGGTAGTATTTAGATGCAACCTAATAATTTGTTACTGTTTGGGTAGTATTTAGATGCAATATAGGAAATACATTGCTACTGTTAGGTTATGTTTGGCAGAAATATGAGAAATCTATTACCAACATTTTACTAGCACTTGCCTATAAACTATTATTTCTTTCTTTCTTGTTACAAAATTCAATTGAAATGCGGAATTAACGCCATCATCACATCATTCCAAAAAGATTTTCTAATAATAACATCATCACCATTCTAAAAAGATTTTTTAATAATAACTTATACCTTTCTAAAGTCACCATGACACCATTTCCTACTTATTTTGCATGCCTTTGGCACTTACATGGAATCACATGACTTCTAACATGATTAGACTTTGGTTTCAACATGATTTTATTGTGATAATATGATTTTATAGTGATAAGCCTTATTTTTATTTATTTATTGTAGAAGTCTTTCAAATGTCTCTCCATATAATTTCAAATAAACAATAAATTTATAATACCAAATTCCAAATCTTTATGGTACAAGTTAAGAAATTGGAAGAAGTTTAATTAGTAAACTAGAAGGTTTGGTAATTTCAATAGAAAATTTTGAGGCATTGGAGGAGATTATAGAGGTACCTTTTTTCAATTGAACTTTTACTAATCTCTTATGAGGATTATGTTGTGTGAAATTTTTTATTATGATTGTATTGTGTAATTTATCATTGATTACCAATTATTATTTTTGTTTTTATATGCGAGCTGATGGCGTCAGATGAGGGCTACAATCCAAATTGGGGATAGAGGGATGTAGAAATAGATGTTAGCAGAAGAGTGTAGAAATGGATGTGAACAAACACTTAGGCGGAGTTTAGAAAGAAAGTAAAAATGGATGTGCTCAAGAGAGAGGGAGAATGGCAGGAGAATGGATGGACATACGAGCGAAGGAGGATGACGTGAGATAGGATTTTTTGGGTAAGTGACTCGTGTAGTTAGATTATGAGTTAACGGCGTAATGGATTTCACAACCATTCTAGGGTAATTGATTTCATGAGGAAATCTTGTGTAATTTATTTCTGTTCTTGTGTAATTTATTTCCATTTTTTTACAGTTGAAGTGAACCCAAACATAATAAATCACACATTTCTGATTTCACCTATTTTAGGAAAATCTTGTGTAATTTATTTCACCCAAATGGCCCTTAAAAGGAAACCTTGCATAATCCCTGTAATAGATTTTCAGTACCTAATGGCCCTTAAGAGGAAAGTTACCCAAATGGCCAATCTAGTATCTTATGCAAGGGAGGCTCTGCCCTCTCTGTCTAGAGGAAACAACCTTTTCCGACCTTTCCCATATGATAACCCAAATAGGGCACGCAAATTCTCTACACTTTTTATTCTATATAACTAAGATTAGGAGTCCATAATAAATAAGAAACTTCATATTGATGTTACACATATCAACGAAGTGATAATTCAAAGAGTCATAATCTTCTTAGATTTCTATTTCTTTTAGGAGACTTATCAATATCAATCTCAATTCCACATAATTTGAGAATACCTCAATCTTACATAATATGAGATTTTCTGATGTGGGCGATTTTAGATAGCATCAAATTCAACAATCTTTCCCCAATCCTTATGTAAATATCTCCTCACAAAAATTGGCTGAAATTTGTTGTGATTGAATGGATCAACTAGGCATGTAATTGTACTTGTATGGTGGCGTTGATACATAATTATACATTTTTAGCATAAACCGAAAGAGTCATGCTACCGTTCAGAAAAGGAAATACGATTTGAGGAAATACAAGCTTGCAAAGGGTACTGGAAAGAAAATATTTGAAGGTGCATTTTGTTTTTGATAATGCTATAGCCTTTTATTGAACGTGTGCTCAAACAACATCAGATTACAAGCGAATAATTAAAGAACTGCAAATAAGTAAAGAGGGTAAAGCCACTCCATGCTTAGCAAGACTGTCGACGGCACCATTGGCTTCATGAAAGATATGGGAGAAAGAGAATCGCAGCCCCGGGAAGCATAAAGGTCATGAATTAATAACTAAAGGTCATGAAGAGACCAGGGAATCCGCTGCTCCGTTTGCACCATACCATTTAATGACATTAAGTGAGTTACCTTCAATAAGAATTTCTCCCATGAAGCCTACACCAATAATAATTTCCAATCCCTGCAGAAAAGAGCAAAATTCAGCTTGGTTAGCTGAAGTGTTTCCACAATGTCTAGCATATGAAAATAAAACCGTCCTTTCATGGTTTTGGAGCAAACCACCTGCAAGAGCTGGGGTCTCCAATGAGCTCCCAAAAAGTTCAGTTGGAGGGATCCTTCAAGGGGCAACTTCCATACCAAAAGAGGATGGCCAATATAGGAGAAGGATGAAGCAAGTGACTTTAAATTGACAAAAATGTCAAAACGTAAGATATGATGACCCTCAGAGGTTGTAGTAGCCAATCCCATAAAGACTGCAAGATGCGGTCTTTTACAACTTCAATCTCCAGAGAAATCCCATCAAAAGTTCTTTTATTTCGCTCCAACCAAATCTGCCGAAAATTGGTACTTCGAAAAACTTTCCAAATAAAAATACCTTTCTTAGGAAGACCCACATTAGAGAGATGGTTGATAACTGCAATTAAGTGCCCAGGCATTATAAAAAATAGACCCAATTTACTAAAAGCCCAGTGCTAAAGACTTGCAGTAAATTGACCGTGCAAAAATAAATGGCTACCTGTTTCTTTATCACCTTAATACATGAGGCAAATGTTTGGAAGAACTTTACCTCTTTTACGCAGCTTGTCAATAGTCAAACGTTTATCTTGCATGGTTACCCAAAGGAAAGCCTAAATTTTGAAAGGGATAGGCCATTTCCAAATAGAGCTAAGAGTGCAATTTGACCACCTAACCCGATCATCAAAGAGGAATCTGTGAGCAGATCTCACAGAAAATTGTCCGTCTTTTTCACTCTCCCAAATTATTTCATCTTCAAAAGAAGATGAAATATAGACTTTATCAAGGAGCTGTAAAAGATTCTGATACTGCGAAATGAAGCTATCAGGTAGCTTGTTATAAGCACGAGCAACATCCCAAACCCGACCCAATGTAGATGAAGAGCAGAGTTCAGAGATCTTAGCATATGGTAAAGTGACTCTAGCAAAAATATATGGGAATTGTTAGGAGACAGGTTAGTCACCCAACCACTTATTAAACCAGACGACAGTCTCCTCCCCATTTCCCACCATCCATCTAACATTGCTCAAGTTAATACTTGTACAACTAAAAATATCTTTCCATATTTGAGATGAAAATTTACCTCCGCTGCCTTTCTTGGTAGAATGGGAAATGGGATCAGAACCATATGTAGTTGTCATGACGTCCCCTTCCATAGATGATTCAAGTTCTGAATAATTCTCCACCATCATTTAGACAAAAGGTTACCCAATTCATGAGCTTCAATTTTTGGATACCCAATCCTCCCATTTTGACTGGTGTACAAATCTTGTCCCATCCCACCAAATGAAATTTCTTGCGGTTGTCATCAATTGACCCCCAAATGAAATTTTGCATATACATTTCTATTGTCTTTCCTACTTCACCTGGCATTTGTAAAATAAACATCAAGTAGATTGGCAAGTTAGCATAAGTGGATTTGACCAATATTAAACAGCCACCCAAAGACAAAGTTTTAGTTTTCTACATATCCAATTTACCGTAGTATTAAGAGGATCCCAAACTGCCCGAGGTAGTTTAGAATCAGAAATAGACACCCCAAGGTATTTAAGAGGGGAGTGGTCAACTTTACAAACAAGAATTAAGGCACGAGACTCCATGTGGTTGCTACAACATGAAATACCAACAATGGAGTTTTATCGAAGTTGACTCTGAGGCCAAGGGCTAACTGGTAGCAATATAGAAAGGTACGTAGAATCTTAATTTGGGTCTGATCTTCATCACAAAAGATTAAAGTGTCATCAACATATTGGAGGTGAGAAATAACTGGCCCATTGACAACAACTTGGAAACCTGTCATACAATCGTTCCTCACAATATTTTTAAGCATCATGTTGAAGCCTTCTTCCCTTAGAGTGAACAGAAAAGGAGATAGAGGTTCTCATTGTCTAATTTCCCTAAAAGCCTGAAAAAATCCTTTGGGGCTGCCGTTGATGAGCGCTAAAAAATGAGCCAAAGATAGACACCCAAAAATCCAAGAAATCCATTTTAAATCGAAACCCCCTTTCTCATAATTTGTTGTATCCAATCGACACTATCAAAGACCTTCTCCATATCTAGCTTTATAATCACAGCCATTTCACCTACCAACTTCTTCTAATGGATGCATTCTTGGGCAATAAGAATTCTATTTGTGATCATGCGAGCAGACTATTCATGTAAAACCACAAAAAGAAGGATAACTTTAAGACACTCGATAAGAACTTTGGCTATAATTTTGTACAGGCTAGATAATAGGCTTATAGGCCTAATATCGCCAATCTCTGCAATAATATCTTTTCTAGAAATCAATGAGATATACATCGAGTTAATGCCTTTGAGAATTACACTAGAACTCATAAATTCCTTCACTATCAGAAAATTTTCTTCTTTGACCAGATTCCAAAAAAGATGGAAGAACATTAGTGGAAAACCATCAAGGGGCCTTATACCCAGGAAGTGCGAACAATGCCTTTTTAATCTCTTCTGTATTGACTTCCTTTTCAAAGGAGACTTTTGAAAGGTACCCCATCCATAATAAGTCCAAGCTGAAAATCACTAGAGAAAGCTCTTTCGAAATGATTGATAATGGCATTGTCCTTACCATTGCCATCATCCTCCCTAACACCAGACATTCTCAAGGCAGAGATATCGGCCTTCTATGAGCATTGGCAGTTGCATGAAATAATTTTGTGTTCCTATCCCCTTTCTTGAGCCATTTGACACGGACTGTTGCTTCTAATAAATTTCTTTTAATATGAGATATTCATGCAGGTTATTGAGCAAGACATTCTTGTTGGTTAACTAGTCTTTCGCTATAGATTGGTTTTCTTGAATTGAGTTCTCCAATATCCATCGTCAATCTTACTTTTAAGCAGGTATCTAGTTTCTTTTGTCCAAGCTATTATTTTTTTCTCAAGGTAGATAATTTTTTTGTGAATACGGTACTCATAACTTCTGTGAACAAAACAACATGCCCATGTTTGTTTAATGATATCAATGACCTCAGGCTCTTCAAGCCAACCTATGTTCAAATGGAAAGGTTTGGGACCAGCAACCATCTCTTCAGTGTGCAAACAAATCGACAAATGGTCAAAGGAACGCTTGGTTAAAGCATTTACTTTGACAAGTGGAAAGGCATGTTCCCAATCTCCAGAGATAAGAAACTGGTCAAGCTTAGAAAGAATAAGTTGACTAGTACTATTGTTAGACCAAGTGAAATGAGCCCTACAGGAACTGGCTCAATGGTCAGGGTGGTGAGGCATCACAATGTCTTGAGTTCTTTTCCTACCACTAGAAAGGGATCATTTTCTATTGATCTACCCAAAAAAAAAAAAAGCGACGAGATGCGAGAGATACCTTGAAAATGAGAGGACACAATAAGTTATTTTCTGATTATTTTTTTGTTTTGTTTAAAGTGAAAGCCTACCTTACGCAATGAGATAATCAATTTCATATAACGTAATTGTGGGAGCTTCTTCACAAAGTCCAATTACTTACTGGCGTGATCACGATAGATGTTTGCACAAAAATAAAATTTTGTTAAAGTTCCATGTTGTTTCCCTCATAGCATTTATGTAAAAAGTCGAGTCAAAAGATTGTATAGTCCTGCGGGAGCATATCATCCATTGACTTCTTTTAATAGAACCCCATCTAGGGTATTTTGGGATCTCAATATATGTCCAAGGATATCAAATGGCCTCCTTTCATTCTTAAAATTTTATGTTTTTGCAAGTTTATGCAGGACACTCAGAATGATTTTCTCCTTTCCCAAGGTGGATAAGGTTACATACTCAATTTTTTTATTCCTAAAAGTGCTTCTAGATAGTGCTTTACCCGAGGGCGTAAATAGGCCATATGCTCCCTCAGGAGCATATGATTTAAAAAAGTTTTCTAATTAAACCCAAACAAGAAGGCCAACTGCCATAGAGGGGAAAATGGAGAGGAAGAAGGCATGAAGTATTTGGTCAAGATTCTTGTAAAAGATTCCTAGAGCAAAGAAAAGAATAGTGATGGGAAATTAGAGAGAGTTTCCTAATGGGCTTTTAGGGAAGGCAACATCCCCTTATAAATTATGAAGTGGAGAAACAAAATTCCTCATGTGTTGCAAGTATTGCAACGTTTTTGCTTCTATATGTCTTCATCTAACCCACTTTAATATCTCACTATTGAAAGGGGGATTAGGCTTTGAGGAAAGGCAAGAAGAGATGAAATGCAATAGTTCTCTATTAAGTGTTCTTGTGTGTTTGTGGTTAAGTGTAGCAGGTGCTAAGGCCCAATCAACAAATGTTAAGGTGGGGGTGGTTTTAGCAATGGATTCATGGGTGGGAAGAGTGGGCAATATGTGCATAAGCATGGCCGTACAAGATTTCTATAAAGAGAACCCAAACTACACCACTAGACTACTTCTTTCTACAAGAGATACGGGTGGAGATGTTGTCCAAGCTGCTTCAGCCGGTACTCTCTATCTCTCTCACACACATGGTAGTAATTCACGTGTTTGGATATTTATGATAATTCGAAGCATACCCCCTTCTTTTTGTAATGGTTAACTACGATTTCAACAAGGGATTGTCTACAAAAAGACCATTTATCTATTTTATATGGAGGTCATAATAATTTCCACTCATTATATGTCAAATTGGATGGCTGGGATAAGTAACATAGTATGAGACTTTTTTTTTTTTGGAGCTTTGTGTCAATTCAATTACACTCTTGCAACCACCCATTTTGAAAATTTAAGGGACAAGAATGAATGCGGCCTCCATGTGCAAAAGATAAATGGTTTTCTTGTAAACAATCCTTTTGAATTATTGATGAGTATCGCGTAGCGCTGCAACTTTATGGTATTTGGTACAGCCACACCTCATAACCCCGCCAAAAAATGAAGTTATGGTACCCAAAATCCTAGTGATGGCGAATCTATCTCCACCCGTAGCAATGGAACATGACATAAATAGTGCATATTTGCCTCAAAATAGACTGCACAAAAAATATGCTACAGTGCAGCCTATTTTTAAGGCGTGAAATGTCTTTTTTCCTTTCATTTTCATGCATGTGATTGTCCATTTATAGGCAGAAATTGCAAAGAAGGTCGGTCAACCATCTTTTTTTTTTTGTTTTTCTCAAAATTATCCCTGAGATTGAGGATAGCATCCTCGGTTTGAATTTTAATTTTAGTTTTTCATTAGTACGGTAGTGGCCCTAGCTTTAGGGATGTGCCCTACTATGAAAATACTAAAAAAAAATGAAAATTCCATTTAAGGATGCCCTGAGATCAAGGGGCAATTTTAACCGATCTTTGTAATTTCCACCTATAAATAGAGCATTTCATATTTTAGAAAAACATTTAGGGCCCAAATGTAAATTACTCTAAAAAGAAACCTCCAAAAAAACAACACGCACAAAAATAGGGGAAAAAAAAGAAAAAAAGAAATAAGATCACATAGACTTGTGTTACGATGGGAAAGGGGCAATTTGGGAGCAATATGTACTTTGATTTCGAATATAGAATGTTGAGCTTGACTTATCTTTTAACTTTGATTCTTATGTTTTACAGCTTTGGACCTGATGAAGAATGTGGAGGTGCAAGCTATAATCGGTCCACTAACATCAGCAGAGGCCAAATTTTCGGTTGATCTGGCGAACATCTCCCAAGTTCCCATTCTCTCTTTCTCTGCAACCTCTCCTTCTCTCTCCTCAACCAGCACTCCCTACTTTGTTAGAGCAACTCTCAATGATTCGGTGCAAGCCAAGCCCATCGCTGCTCTCTTCAAAGCCTATGGTTGGAGGCAAGCTGTAGTCATTTATGAAGATACCGAATTTGGAGAGGGATTCATTCCATATTTAAATGATGCCCTCTTAGAAGTCGGCTCTCGCCTTCAACATAGAACTGTTCTTCCTACCTCGGCTTCAAATGAGTTAATCAATGAGGAGCTCTACAAACTCATGACTATGCAAACTCGGGTTTTCATAGTCCATATGTCTTCTCCTATAGCTTCTCGCTTATTTTTACTGGTTCAACAACTCGGTATGTTGAGCAAAGACTACGCTTGGATTATAACTGATGGGCTATCTAGTCTCTTGGAATCCATGGACCCTTCGATCATAGCTTCAATGCAAGGGGTTTTGGGGGTGAAATCATACATAGAAAAGACTAAACGTTTGGCCAATTTCACAGCTAGGTGGAAGCAATATTATAAAGACGAATACCCAAATGAGATAGAAATCCCGGAGTTGAATGTTTTCGGTTTAAGAGCCTATGATGCCACTTGGGCTCTTGCTCTTGGAGTTGAGAAATCAGGCACAAGAGCCGTCAGGTTCCAGCAACCAATTGTCGGAAAAGCGTCAACAAATTCAACTGATCTCTCGACTCTACGAATTTCTCCAGTAGGTCTAAAACTCCTAAGTGCCATCTTAGACACCCAATTCATCGGCTTAACGGGCGATATCCACTTCATTAACGGAGAGCTCCAAGATTCCACTTTTCAAATAATCAGTATCGCAGGGAAAGGCACCAGAGAAATTGGGTTCTGGTCACCGAAATATGGCCTCTCACCCGACCTCAACCAAGAAACTCTAAAGAAGAAGAGTGGTTACACGGCTAGTGTGGTCGATCTCAGACCGGTGATATGGCCGGGAGAATCAACGGCTGTACCTAAAGGTTGGGTTATTCCAACAAATGGAGTTAAGATGAAGATTGGTGTTCCTGTAAAATATGCATTTAAGGAATTTGTTAATGTGGAGAGGGACCCAGGTGACAATAGACTGAGTGTGACAGGCTTTTCTATTGATGTTTTTGGTGCAGTCTTGGATGTTTTACCCTATGCCTTGCCTTATGAGTTTATTCCTTTTGAAGATGGTGACGGTAAAATGGCAGGGACATATAATGACATGGTCGATCAGGTTTTTCTTGGGGTAAGTAACACATTTGAGGTTCAAATAATACTAGTTTATCAAATTTACCTTAAAGGTGACCATATGAAATGTTGAATTATATAAATATGATCCATATGGTCATGAGAACATCATGTTCATGCGGGTCAATGGGTTGGACTACGATGTACCTTTTGCACAAAGCTAAAATAGTCATCAATCGATCTGTAGATGCTATTCTCCTCGAATCATGATTCAACCCATTGGTTAGAAAGTGAAAATCAACATGCTCATGCTATTATCATTTGGCTCTATGGATCACGTTTAAGTTAAAGTCATCATCATGAAAGCCTTTTCCTAAGTAATTGGGGTCGGCTAATATTTAAGTTTAAGGTGTCGCTGGATAATACAAGAAACCGACCGCTTTAGGGATCTAAAGAGCACCCAAAGTGGCTTGTAGGGCCAGACCTGCCTTCCTATGCAGGTAACTGATCATTTCTTAATGGTTTAAAAGATTAAAGTAATTTTACGTAGGACTTAAAAAAATAGAATGAATTAATTCTTGAGTCGGTCAACTTAGTTTGCCTAAGAATGCCTGAACCCTATCACTGAAAGCCTGGTTGACATTGTATAGATTTGTAATAAAGGAATAAAAATTAATCCCATGAATTAGAAAGTAAACGTCTTTTTCCTAATTAATGCACAAGTGGGTCACGTACCTATAAGGGCTTGCTTGGTTGGCTCTTTCTGTACTGAAAGCAGTCAAACTTGGTTGGTTTAAGGCAATGGTAAGGTTGCAACTAACAACACTTACATTGAATTTGTCGATCCTGAGCTTACCATAAACTATTTCTAAACCTTTACCAAAACTTGTACTTTCGAAGCATGGCTCTTCTATTAAAATTGGCTTGTATACCTTTTTTTGGGGGGTCTTTTATCTTGGCCTTAGTGATCGGCACATCAGTTTGGATGAGAGAGGTCAAAGGTTGGAACCAAGTTTGTTCCGAAAAGCCTAAACAAGTTAATTTAGCCTTTTTTTTTTTTTGTGCTGCAGATTTTACAGGCTTTTGCTTTTATCCTTTGCATTTTTATCTACCATCCTAAGTTAACTAGTCAGCTCCATCTCTTTACAAAACTTCTATTGCTCTTTAAGGGCCATTTAATATAGTTATCTCCTTTTGCCACAAAACTTTTCTTATGTGGACAACCCCAAACGTTGAAACATAAGGAAATTCATTTGTTGGGCTGTTTGGATAAAAAAAATTTCCCTTTGTAATCTTCATCCTTGTTACAACTCTTCCTTTTTGTTTTCTTTCATATCTTTTTGTTCTTAGACTTGCTTTCTTAGGGCATATTTTGATTTTACAAATTTCCTATGTTGTGATTCATGAATTTTCATCCAAATATTTTTTTCCTTGTTATTGTTATTTCATGTGACATATGTAGGCAATCATGTCTTAAGTAGCGTGACAGTATAATGGATTATTTCCTTTAAGCATAATTTTGTTTTTATTTATATGCATATATTGGTTGTTTGGGAACAGAAATATGACGCAGTGGTGGGAGATGTGACCATCATTGCGAATAGATCAAACTATGTTGACTTCACGCCACCTTACACAGAGTCAGGGGTGACTATGATAGTACCCATGAAGAAAGTGCAGAAAAGTAGAGCATGGGTGTTCTTGAAACCATTGACTTGGGAGCTATTGCTGACCACCACATGGTTCTTCTTCTTTCAGGCATTCATGGTTTGGTTTTTGGAGCACAGGATAAATGATGATTTTCGAGGGCCTCCAATGGAGCAAGTGGGCAGCGCTCTCTATTTCTCCTTCTCGATGCTTGTCTTCGCGCATCGTAAGTGCTCCTTATTCATTATTTCAATTTTGGAAGACGGAATATTTTAGTGAAAGAACTTGTTTTGGAAGAGATTTGAAAACTTATCCCATGAAAAGAATGGAGAGAGTGGGAACATTTGTCATGGGGTTTATTGTTTACGCATATTTTGTTTTGGAGGATCTCTCTTGAGAAAAACAAAAAAGTTGAATATCAATTTGGGCCATTCCCATTAGAAAAAGTTTACGACAGGTGATATTGCAATGATATAATAAGCTGCTGAAATTGTATTTACAGATAAGATGTGTGGGTGGCTCAACATCTTTCATACTTTACATAATCTCCCTCCATGAACTTTTATCTTCCTCTTATTTAGATTCTCCTTTAATACAACTTCGTTTGTATGATTTTGTTAGGAGTGACACTGAGCCGGCCGACCTAGCTCGTCCCAGTCAGCCTGGCTCTGAAAACCTAGTGCTTATTCCATAAGTATATGTCCGATGGGCTAGGTTGGGCTGGGCCTGGCTCTAGCTAGGGCCAATGCAGGCCTAACCCTGTATTTTCCCTTACTTTGCTTGATATCCAAGCCCAGCCCTGGCCTAGGACAGCACGCATTTGGCCCAGTCAGAGCTAGGTCAAGCTTGAGGCGGCCCTATAGGGACGTGGCTGGGCTTAGGCAGACTTATCCCAGGCCTTTCAAGTTGACAACCCTAAGTTTGGTAAGGACACGCAAATGCCAACATCATTTCACATGATAAGAATCATTTTGAATAAGCTGAAATCCATATATAAATCAAAAGGAAGAAGGAAACTTCACGTCTAAATAATCTTCGTAGTTAATCCAAAAAAAAAAATGAATAAATTGAATGTCTCTTAACATTCTAAAGTTGTTCTGCAGGTGATCAAATACAAAACAATTTGTCACGGTTCGTAATAATCCTTTGGCTATTCGTCGTGCTCATACTAAGTAATAATTATACAGCTAATTTGGCCTCAATTCTCACCGTTGAGCAGTTACAGCCCACCATTACAGATGTGCAATCATTGATTAAGAAACATGAATATGTGGGATACCAACGTAATTCTTTTGTTAAGGATCTTTTATTGAAGTGGGGATTCCCCGAATCGAAACTGAGAACATGTGGAACTGTCGATGAATATGCAAATGCCCTATCAATGGGAAGCTCTGGTGGTGGGGTTGCTGCCATCTTCGACGAGATCCCGAAAATCAAAGTGTTTCTTTCTCACTATCATGACAAATTCACGATGGCTGGGCCAATTTTTAGAACTGGGGGCTATGGCTTTGTAAGCTCTCTCTCTCTCTCTCTACCTGACACACTTAGACATAAACCCATGTGCACAATGACAGACACACAGATCTGTAATACTAACATAGTTGTTTAAAGGACACAAGTGATAGTTGTTTAAGTGGGGCTAACTAAACAAATTTTCATGTTATTAGAACTTTAATCTCTACTGTGCCTTACTGCAAGGGAGGGGCGATGGACCTAAAGCCTCATAAATCACCTAAGATTTGATTTGAGCAAAAAATAGATTGAAATTCTTGGACATTAACGTCTACTCAAAATGGACAACTTAGAACTGATTTTGGCGTGGAAATAGAGTTGGATCCTTTATGGATCCAAGTCAATTCGAGGGGGAGGCTATTAATTGGAGGTGGCAATGGATCATCTTTTTCTCTTCAGGAAACTTATTTTATAGAGGGCACGGTTTCTATGCGACAAGTTCGCATATTGTAGAAATACAGGTTTGGCAATAAATATATTTTCTAAATATAATTTGATCCTAATTTTTAGAGAATATGTATCTTTAACATAGAGATCATGAATATATATATATATATATAT
>NW_006498608.1:3115233-3128920 GCF_000471905.2 Amborella trichopoda | reverse complement strand
CACGCACACTCTCTCAAATGCGGTACTAAGATACATGTACCAACACATTCAAGACAATCCAAAGCACACACCATCTTTTTTGTACCTTACTTGGATATATGTGCAATTTTTGGTGGGTTATGGTCTTATGACAAGGAAAAGTATAGAAGGAGACTATTTAATTTTAGTACAAGGACACAATTATTCATGCTTGTTAGATTTTAAATAATAATAATAATTTTTTGAAATCATCAAATTTGACATCTAATTGCTAATATTCATCGTGACATCATTATAATAAAAGTAAAGGGCCTCACAGTATACAATTCCTGATGATATTTGGTACAATCACACGAATTAATTTTGTTCAAAATTGAGGTCCTCAAGCCTCAAAATACTGTGTTGGTGTGGAAATGCATTTACGTCTCTTAATATGGAATTTGAAGATCTAATATGGTGAAGGTTTAATGGAACGTGGAAAACTTGAAATTTTAAGTCCAATAATGCATCACAAGGTAAACCATTTTTAGGGCGTTAAAACTTTTACCCATATGTACGATGGGTAAGAGGCATTTCGGAAGTAAATGGATTTTTATTTCAATTTTAGAAATAGAGGTTCATATTGTCACTCAAGTTGAATCTTTGTGCTTTGGTTTTGTGTTGCACAGTTGTGGACCTGATGAAGAATTTAGGCGTGCAAGCCATAATCGGTCCACAATCATCTGCAGAGGCCAAATTTACGGTTGATCTTGCAAATATATCCCATGTCCCCCTTCTCTCTTTCTCTGCAACTTCTCCTTCTCTCTCCTCCGTGGATACTCGTTACTTTGTGAGGGCAGCTCTCAATGATTCGGCGCAAGCCAAACCAATTGCTGCCCTCTTCAAAGCCTACGGATGGAGGCAAGCGGTAGCCATATATGAAGACACAGAATACGGAGCCGGATTCATTCCGTACTTAAACGATGCCCTCTTAGAAGTTGGCTCTCACCTTCAACATAGAACTGTTCTTCCTGCCTCGGCCTCGAATGAGCTAATCAATGGAGAGCTCTACAAGCTAATGACTATGCAAACACGGATTTTCATAGTCCATACGACTTCCCCTTTGGCCTCTCGCTTATTTTTACAGGTTCAACAACTCGGCATGATGAGCAAAGAGTATGCTTGGATTATAACTGATGGGCTCTCTGCTTTCTTGGATTCCACTGACCCTTCTGTCATAGCCTCAATGCAAGGGGTTTTGGGGGTGAAAGTATACATAGAAAAGACCAAACGTTTGGCCGATTTCACAACTAGGTGGAAGCTATTTTATAGAGGAGAGTACCCAAATGAAATTGAAATCCCCGATTTAAATGTTTTTGGTTTAAGAGCCTATGATGCCACTTGGGCCCTTGCTCTTGCAGTTGAGAAATCCGGCACAAGAGCGGTCAGGTTCCCTCATCCTATTGTCGGAAAAGTGAACTCAACCGATCTCTCAACTCTAGGAATTTCTCCTGTAGGCTCAAGACTCTTAAATGCCGTCTTAGACACCGACTTCACGGGCTTAACTGGCAATATTCGCTTCGTTAATGGCGAGCTCCAGGTCTCCACTTTTCAGATAATCAATATCATTGGACAAGGAATTAGAGAAATTGGGTTTTGGTCACCAATATACGGCCTCTCATCGAATCTAAATCAAGAAATTCTAAATAAGAAGAACGGTTACTCAGCCGATGTGGCTGATCTCAAACCAGTGATCTGGCCAGGAGAATCAACAGTTGTACCTAAAGGTTGGGTTATCCCCACTAGTGGAGTTAAGTTAAAAATTGGTGTTCCTGTAAGATATGGTTTTAAGGAGTTTGTTAATGTGGAGAGGGACCCTGGTGACAATAGACTGAGGGTGACAGGTTTTTCTATTGATGTTTTCAATGCAGTATTGGAGGTTTTACCCTATGCACTCCCTTATGAGTTTGTACCTTTTGAAAATAGTGAAGGAATAATGGCAGGAACCTATAATGATTTAGTCAACCAGGTTTTTCTTGGGGTAAGTAACCCTTTTGAGATCAAGTATTTGTGGAATGATCTTGTAGAAATCAAATTTATGCTAAAGAGTGTAGGTAACCTTATCAAATATTGGACTGTAGTTGTGACTTGCGACTGCATATTGTGATCCATATGACCATAACAACATCATGTCAATGAGGAAAATAGATTTGGATGGTGACGAGTTTCATACCGGAAAATTCATTAATTGATCTACATATTGGCACCCTCGCTCTATCACCATCCCACATATTGATTGTCTGGAAAAAATCCACATGATCATATTTTTTTTTATCGTATTTCCAAATTTATCACATTATATTTTTCCGTTTTGATCTCATTGGGTCTGAGAGAGGAATCAATGACATTAGAGGGATTTACAAAACACCAAAGGTGGCTTTCAGGGTCAAACCTGCCCTTAAAATGTAGGTTCCTTGTCAAGAAGATCGTTCCTTAGTTATACAATATTAAAGTACTTTTAGGTAGGACTTAATATGATAAAAACGAATTAATTTTTTTGTGGGTTAACTTAGTTTGGCCTAGGGGTTCTGAACCCCAAAACCTACAGTCTATCTGACACTATAAATTATAGTTCAAAAACATTAAAAATTGTAAAAAATTCGAAATTGGAGCTTGCTCAAAACTTAGAAACTAATCTCATCTGTTACATCTGCTTGCATAAGCAAGCTAAGTGTATTTTGTCAAATAATGCCACATCTTTTATAGGGCCTTTTGCACTTATCTTTGGCATATGTTAGGTACTATCCAAGTTAACTTCTCATGTCCAATGTATTATCTCTTTTTGCTAAAACCTTAGTTTATTCCACTATATGAAATAGCTAGAATATCCCAAATTTTAATAATAATAAACTTTAATTGTTAGGGATTTTGGACAAAATATCATAACCCGAAAATTTGCTCAATTTCAGTTATGAAAAGCGACCTTCATCCTTTATTATCTTCAAGTTTGTTACATTTTTTTATTTTTGTTCTCTTTGATTCAATTTTCATGCTTAAGCTTTCTCTTTTAGGTCATACTTTGAACTTATAAGGGAATTTTCATGCAAATAATTTTCTTGGTGTTTGTTATTTAATGTGATACATGTAGTAATTGGTTTTAAAGCAGTGTAAAATATACTTAATTGGTTCTATTAAACATAGATTCTTTTAATTTATGGGCACATATTGGTTGTCTGGAAACAGAAATATGATGCAGTGGTTGGTGATGTGACCATCCTTGCGAATCGATCAAACCATGTCGACTTCACACTCCCTTACACCGAGTCAGGGGTGACTATGATAGTGCCCACGGAGAAGGTTCGGAAAAGTAGTGCGCTGGTGTTCTTGAAACCTTTAACTTTGGAGCTATGGGTAACAACTGCATGCTTCTTCTTCTTCATGGCATTTGTAATTTGGTTTTTGGAGCATAGAATAAATGAGGACTTTCGAGGGCCACCGATCGAACAAGTGGGCAGGGCTCTCTATTTCTCCTTTTCGATGCTCGTCTTTGCTCATCGTATGTAGTCCTCATCCTTATTTTTAGTTTCTTTTGGCATAAATGCTATTACATGAAAGTTAGAGATCATCTAAAAGTTAACTGGATGATGTTTTCATAGTTTTGTTTGGAAGGGACTTTCTAGCATATAGAACTTGAGTGTAAGAGTGCATCTTCGTTCTGGTTTTTGAGAAAAGAAGGCGGTTATCCACCATGAAGAGAAAGGAAAAATGACCTTTGTCACTAGGATTTCTTACCTCAGATACATTACTGTTTTCAGGATCCCACTGACGAAAGTGAAGTTGTTTAATGATTTGGAGCATTTCCATCTGAGAAAAATACATTTAGGCTTCTTGTGGAGAAATACTAACATTTTAAAAATGTAATTAAACACACTGTGCGCTGGATTGCCGAAAGCTCAGACTTTGATTTCATGATTGTTCTAGCATATTCCATGACTTTCATATACTAACTTAAGTCTAACTTTTGGGCTGCTATCTGTTTTTTTTTTGTCTTTGGTGGGTAGTTTAGTGGGAAAAAGGTCTCTTACTCATGATACGAAATGGAACTCAAGACATCATGATACCTAACACCCTAACCATTTAATAAAGATTCATTTTTAATCAGCCAAATTTCACAGGTAAATTAAACAAAGGAAGAGTGTTGACATATACTTACATATAAGATAATCCAGATTTTACCACTAAAAAAAATGATCGGAATGAAGTCAATAAACTAGATTTTCTAACTTTTTGAAGGTATTCTCCAGGTGATCAGATAAAAAACAATTTGTCACGGTTCGTAATCATCCTCTGGTTATTCGTCTTGCTCATACTTAGCAACAATTACACAGCCAACTTGGCATCGATTCTTACAGTTGAGAGGTCAGAGCCCACCATTACAGACGTGCAAAAATTGATTAATAATGGTGATTATGTGGGCTACCAACGTAATTCATATGTTAAGGATCTCTTGTTAAAGTTGGGATTCTCGGAATCGAAACTAAAGGCATGTGGCACCATTGATGAATATGCAAATGCCTTGTTGATGGGAAGTTCTGGCGGCGGGGTTGCTGCGATCTTCGATGAGATTCCAAAAATCAAACTGTTTCTCGCTTACTACCATCACAGATTCACCATGGCTGGGCCAACTTTTAGAACTGCCGGCTATGGCTTTGTAAGATCTCTCTCTCTCTCTCTAGCACACATATTTTTTCAAATGTTCACATTCACATACATGCACAACCATTACAGTCCCCCGAAAGCACAGGTGAAAGTTATGGTAAAGGAAAAAATTGATGGTAAGGTTGATGTCTTATATTTTAGAATTAAGATGCATCTTAAAAGGCCATTGAAAAAGGCTGTTTTGACGTTGGAAAATTATCTAACCGGTCTTCTCCACATCAAGATGTATGGATATAGGAAAGTAAAAAAAGATTTCAAGTCCCAAAAAAAATACATCATGCAATTCATTAGCTGGACCATTCATTTTCTAGATTTTCATGTGTTTATCGGCCTGCTTGTGAACCATTTTTGGGGGGTTTAAAATTTTATAATTAGAGAAAAAATATAATATCTGGCCATTCTAATATTTTTTTATGTTAAAATTACATTTTACGACATCATTTGAATGTAAACTTACTTTGATTTTTTAAAGTTGTAACCTTATGCAAACCACATCCTATGGTAAATACATAAAAAAGAAGCACCCTTACGGGCAATAAACTTGGATTCTTCAGGGAGATGATGCTTGATAATTTGAAGGACACAATTCGCATTCTTCAGGGAGATGATGCTGATAATTTGAAGGACACAATTCGTAGATGTGAGATTTAAAAAAAAAATTGTGTCATCATGAACTTCAGACTTTACTTTTCCTCACTTTTCCTCACAATCACAAATTATCTTCACATAATGATCCTTCCAATAAATTTTCATTTGGAGCTCCATAAAATTGCAAATTCCTTGAATTCAAGCCAATTCAAAATGGAGGACTTGGATCTGACTTTGGGTTGGCAAACTATACGGAACTTTTTTGGAACTCCAAATCAACGTTTTGTTAGGAAAAAGTTTATATAAGGGTGAGATTCTAAATAATCAAATTAAGACTCACTTCAAAAAGTTCATTAGAAGAAGTTGTTTGAATGCCAAAAGTCCTTAATTCAATCACCTCGACTACAAAATGTGTGGACATGAAAAAATAAATAGATTTCAAGTCTTGAAAATAGTGAATCATGCAACGTATTTTCTAGACCATCAATTTTCACGATTTTCAAATGTTCATAGATATGCTCAATCTACACAATTCTTGAATATTTAAATTTTATAATTAAAATAGAAATAATTTTTCAGGCCATCACAAAGATTTCTAGAACTGATACTTTTTGAAGGTCCCCCTTACTTTGATTGTTTAGGGCCTCACCTTTATCATACAAGCCTTACCCTTATATTTAATGAGACTATTCTTTATGTGGCATCTCTAAAATAAGATTTCAATTGGACCTCCAATTCCCTTAGATTTGTTGCCCATTGAAATGGATGTTGGAGATTCGATTTTGAGATGGCAACATATTTAATGAGACGAGCTGCAGATAATTTTTAATTTTATTTTTTTTATCTTTTATGTACTTTTTTACTTTTTTGTTTTAAGGAAATCATTTTTGAAGAGAGGAAAACTACTATGGGACATGTGGGTCTCTCACCACCCATTTTGAGGAAGGGGAAAATTAAAGCCTAATCATCCTATGGAAAAAAAAAGGTTTTTCCACTAAATTTCCTTAGGAACAAATAATATCTAGAAAATAAAGATAAATTGTTCCTGCATGGAGCTTGCCTAATGATAAAAATAAACAAATAAATAAAATCTTATAGAAGCTTGCCTAATTATTGGAAATTTGCTTATAAAATTATGAGATTATCATTAGCAATTTGTGTGATGTCCATGGTACTCCAAATCACCATCTTTGCACTTGTTCCTCTGGGTCCCCAGGTCCTCCCCAAAAACTCCTTACTACTTTCCGATTTCTCCGCCGCAGTCCTCAACGTAACGGAAGGAGACAAGATGGAGGCCATCGAAAGGGCTTGGTTTGGCAAAAATATAATACAACCAGTTTCTTCACCTGCAACTACTTCAACTGGTCTTACCCTTGATTGCTTTTGGGTCCTCTTCCTCATTGTAGGGATTGCATCCATTGGAGCCCTAATTTGGTTCTCTATTTGCTTGTGGATTAAGAATCACAATCGCTTTGGAGTGGATGAACAGGGTCTATGGCAACAGATGAATGGCATGGGTAGAGTCTTTAATGAGAGGGATCATCCTTCTCAAACTTTTAGCCAAAGAAAGAGAGTAAAAGAAGTGGAGCTCAATAGAGATGTTGCCGTAGCAAATATGGAGAGCCCCTTGAGCATTACTGAAGCAACCACACCAACTCGTAGCTCCTCAGCATCTGAGGAAGATGCCTCTGCCATTGTGCCACTCACACCCTTAGATCATGATGATCATAGTGCACCCACCCCAGGAAGAGATACCCCATAACGTGTACCAATTGCTCAAGGAAAGGTTTATATACTTCCTCTACTGTATAGAAGTTCTATACTTTCCCTACGGTATAAAAGTTCTATCCTTCTCCACACATCTAGATGTCCAATTTAGATCAAATAAGCCTTTGACGGTTTGACCTAGATCTTTCAGATCTGACGGCTAGGTCTGAAGGCTAGGTAAAGGGATAACTATTATGTATAGAATGCTTGCCCATGGCTCCAACTTGCTTTTCATCTATGCTATCTCTGTTTTTTTTTTTTTAGTAACACTTTTTATTAATTGAAGTAGAAAGTGTACAAAGCTTGTGGTAGCACACTCATCATGAATGTTAAGAGCATTGATTTTATATTTTGTTTTTATTTTTCGGTAGTTTAACATTATGAATTGAACTTGGAATTACGAATGCCGACAGGGCCGGATGGCCTGGCCCAGTCAGTCCGACCCTAAAAATCTAGGGCAGAGCCCACAACCAACCCGGTTTGGGCCAGGCCTGGCCTTATTTTTTTAGCTTTTACCTTTAGTTTTTTATTTAATTTTATTTGGCCCGGCCTGCATAGGGCAGGGCCAGGCCCATGGGCATAGGACCGGCCCTGGGCCAAGCCCAACACACGATTCCTACTGAGAGCATGAATTGGTCACGCAAATTTATATGACTACGGGTATATCCCCTGGGCAAATCCAAATGTAGTCAGAGCATAACTAGTCATTAATATCGAATACTATGATAATAAATTTGAGAAAAGGAGAAAGATTTTGAAACCTATTGTTTATTTCAACTTTATTTTTTTTTATGGTTAATTTTGGTCTTTAGTCTTTATACAAAGGACATCGTTTCTATGCGGCCAGCCTGCATATCGTAGAAATGTGGGTTTGGCAATAAATATATTTTTTAAATATAATTTAATCCTAATTTTTAGAGTATATATAACCTTTAACATAGAGATCATGAATATGAAAAAAAAAAAATTGAAAACTAAAACTAATAAGTGAAAATGGCCTCTACCTCCCTCCCCTAAATTTTCATCCCTATTAGCCCCTTAGGATCACCAAAATCCCTTGTACCCCCTCAAGTTTAATACTTTGAGACCATTAGCCTCGTACTTATATTTTTTTTTTGTTTTTTTACAAATATGATCACAAAAGGCTAAACCCATACAATAGTCATATGTAATTTTTTTTTGTGACTTGATATACAAATTTTATTGATGATGATGATGATGATAATAATTATTATAATTAATAATAATTATTATTATAGTTAATAATAATTATATTAATAACAATAATAATTACATTAATAACAATAATAATATTTAATTATTAAATATTTCATCTCTTATAAGTATTTTGAAAATTTTCTTTACTTAAATAAATAAATAATAATTCACTAACAATAGTAATAAAGATCTTGATTAATCAATTTCCAAGTTCAAAAGATACGTCATTATATTTTTAAAAAAAAATCAGTTTTTTTTCATGTCTAAATTCATAGAGCAGGGTCTACAGAGGTAAGATTGGTTTTAGGCAATGGAAGAGAAAGGAAAGAAGGTTGTAAAATAAAATATCTAATTTGTAAAAAGAACAAAGAAAAGCATAACCCCAAAATTTTAAACTTGAGAGGGTACGAGAGATTTTTGTGAACCCAAGGAGGGGGGTAGAGACTATTTTTCTAAATAATAATTATATTAAGAAAAAATTTGGACCGTTAGTTACAATTGTTTCTAGATGAACCACCTATTTGCATCTATCTTTAATATGGATGCTTTATACTTCTGGACCGCATATTGTAGAAATGCGGCCCAACCTGCATGAAACAATTTTCCTTATACAAATGATTAGTTTTGGACTAGTTTTTATTTTCTTTTTCTTATTTATATTTTTGAGTTGCAAAATATGAATATAAAACCGATAATGCATCAAGAGCGATTAAAGATGTCTTCAGATCCTCTATGAGATGGGCTTTTAGAAAGGGACTACATTTGAATTGGACCACATCCAAACTTTTCCAATATGTAAAATATGGGTGGGCAAACCAACCCAATCAAAAAAGCTAACTACATTTACCTAAAGAAAACATTAAATAATGTTCATGACAAAGAGTAATATTCTAAAAATACATTATTCTTTTTTTATTTTAAAAAAAAGGGAATTATGATTTAGGTAAAAGAATGTAGTGTTTATTTCCAGTTGTCGAAATGAGTGATTAAAAAATCACGAAGCCAGCTCGGACTAAAATATTTTATCCCATATCAGAATTCTCAGTAAAACGGATGAAATGAAACAATAAAATTGTTTCAGTCCTCCCCCTTTGAATCTTTTTTTCTTACTTTTCTTTGTTAAAAGTTCCCAATTCCCAATTCCCACTCGAAAAAGTTAGTGTAGAACCAGGAGCCCCGGGATCGGACCGTAGTCCACCTTTCCAATCACTTGTCAACACTTTAACCAAACATGCTGAAGCCTACATAAGTACATTTTAGCACACCAAGTAAATAAGACTGTTTTGATTGAGACTGAATAAATGTCTTCACATTCATGGATTTGAGAGAACAGTCCTGAGAAGAATTTTACCATCTAATAAATGGTGCTTACACTTTCCAAGTATTGTAAATTACCAGAAGGAGCAACTTTAGCTACCTTCATTTTGGTAAGGGTGCCGTTGGCATTCGGAAGCATCCGTAGCTGTAGAGGTATGGTGCACCTTCAAAATTTTATCACGGTATATAATTTTGATGTAATATTTTGTTAAGATTATCTCAAAATCTATTTTTATATCTAATTATAAAATTTTAAATTTTAAAAATGGTTAAAATCAAGTAGATCTATAAACATATGAAAATCTTGAAAATAAACGGTGTAGATAATATGTTGTAAAATGCACTATTTATGAGCTTTAAAATCTTTGTATTTTTCATGGTCATACATCTCAATGTCGAGATGATCAATCAAAGGGTTTTTCAAAATTAAAACTACCTTTTTTGATGGATTTTTTAGGTACATCCGTAGTTCTACATTATAAGGTTGCATCCTTATATAAACTTTTTCCTTTTGGTAATGGACATCTTAATTTTAGGTTTATTCTTTATTTTTGCATTGTTTAGAACCACTTCCTCCATTCAGGACTCCGGATATTTCCATCATGGGCTCCTGGAATTTTCTTTCTTTTTTTTTGTTCTAACCCTATATTGAAAGGGCAAGTTTGTCTCTCTCTTGTATAAAATAAAAATTAGAGAGACTGAGAGTCAAGTTTCACAAATTTTTGGGTGTTTAGGAAGAGGTCGAAGATGAGTGGAAATCAATATTTTGTTTTGCAAAAACTGAAAAACGAAAATTAAAATAATGAATGAGAATCATTGTAATACTCATTTGTACCCTTGACAGTGAAACTCTTGGACCGCCCTCGGTCATACCATAGTTATCAGGTCATGGACTAGTAATATATTCAATCGATTTTATTTCAAAAAGCCACGGGAAAAATTCCGGTAAAAAATATAAATCGCCAAAAGAAAAAAAGTTATAAAATTGTGAATATTTTGGATTTGGGAAAAAAAAAAATAGTAAAAAATCGGATATGTGAAGACGACATATTAAAGATTCAAACTTGGGTGAGTAGAGAGAGAAAGACAGAGGGGGGCAGGTAAAGAGAGAAGGTGGATAGAGAGAGGTGGATAGAGTAAGAGAGAGATTGAGAGGGAAAGGGTAGTTTAGTTTTTAAATAATTTACTTTTTTATTGAGGTAAAAACAAAAAAAAATAGTTTATAGTGTGATATTAAAAAGTATTGGGAAATGAAATGCTTATAAAGTTCATTTTGGGGGCATCTATAATTTTCCCTTAAATTTGACATATGATCGGTTGATTGTGACTTCCTTACTATGAATAAATGGTCTCATTGTGTAAAAATTCATAGAACAATTCCAAATTTTGACATTTTTTTTAAGACAATGTCAAGATTATACTGCCTAATTAAAATGAATGGTATCGATTACTACAACTTTATTTCTACAAGAAGGCTTTCCACCTTATATGATTTTTTTATTACTATATTTTGATAGTTATTTTTTAAAAAAATCTAAGTTAGTATTCTTATACTATAAAATCATAATAATTACTAATATAAAATTATAATAATTATAACTTAAAGGGAAAGCTTTCTATGTGACCCCACCCATATATAAATTATATGTAACCCCAATTCTTAGCCGTTTGATTTGAATTGATAGCTAAGATGGCTCATGTCATGCCAAAATATTATCTAATTTTTTATTTTTTAAAAAATATTTTTGAGTGAAATTTGAGTCATCCCATCCTATTATTGGATAACAACTAGCAAAATGATAATAATAAAGGATTGTATACCATGAGACCATTTACATTTGGTACATTGACGTCACAATTATTTTTAACCGCCTGACATGAAATTTGATAGCTTTGGTATGTCATAAACTTCGAGTTAAATTTTTTTGAACTTTGAGCTTGATCAATGAAATAAATGCAGCCACTCAAAATCCAATGGTCAATATTAATTTTGACCACCTTGTAACAATCAAATAAATGCAACTGTCAGTACTTATGGACTATGAGCACATAAATCATAGTTGCATATTCCCTGGTTCTCTTCAACGAAAGCTTCACTCGTTTTCGTGGAGGACAAAGTGTTGGAGAGGCCTCGGGCCTCTAAATTTTTGGAGCATGGCATGCGGCCATGTATCATTTTTTGTGACAGCTCTCTTTTAGTTCTTAGCTAAGCCAAGTCTACATCGAGGGAGAAGAGGGCTTTATGGACTTTTCCAAGCCAACTATGTTTGATGTACTGGTCAAAAGCTCGTGTGGAGTGCTCCTGCATGACCATATTATTAATTTTCTTTCTTCTAAAAAAGGTTGAATTCATTTTAATAAGTCCATTTTAAGATGCGAGTTTTTTTAAAAGAAGTTGAATTCTAGTTCGTGTTTAGGCTTGTTTAAAAATTAGACTTGGTTCCGTAATTAGGATTTTATTCTTTTAAGTGGATCCAAACTGCACATGAACTTTTTTTAATATTTCTTTTCATTTTCTTGGGGTTGGAACTGTTTTGGAAGGCACTTAGATGTGGAAACTGAAATTCCACATTATGGAATCCCACTAGGAAGGAGTATCCATCCGGCTAGAAGGAAAATAGTGAGCAAAAATAACAAACTAACATGGAAAATTCATACAAGTATAAACAACACATGAACACAAAGGTACTTTTGTGCGCTGAAGCTTTAAACCCTACGGATTGATTTTTGGCAAATAAAGCATAAAAAATTATAATCGACAAAAAACAAGTAACAAACAAGAAAAATAAATCAGGAAATAAATAACAAAAAAATGACTCCAGGATTTAGAGGTTCGCCACAGACGTGACTGTTAGAATTCGTGGGAGTCTGCTCTGATACCATGATAGAATTCATGGGAGTATACATGCACAAACATTAAAAGTAGAGAGAAGAAGAGAGAACACAACATTTACGTGATTCAGGCCAAAGCGTTACGTCCATGGATCCAAAGCCCAACGGGCTACATCTTCACTATTTTGGATGGATGTTTGCATCAATAAGTACCTCTATATAAAAAGGACAATCACACAATTCTAAGACATAAATATGGTATGATTCTTGGAGATATAGGTAAATAGTAGGAGGCATTATCACCAAACTAACTTGAAAACCAAGTTACTTTGACTTGATCACTTCTTATCTTCAAGATATATATATCTATACATCCATAATGTTGTATATCAATATGAGCCCTAGATATCCATATCCTAACACTCCCCCTCGTACTCAAGATGCTTTCACACAAAACAGCTAGAGTTTGAATAATACTAAGTTGTCAAAAAACGAGTAGTGCTCTTCAGATTATGTGAACAATAAACACAAAAAATAGCATATCTCAAGAACAGATGGCCTCACGAGCAGCCTCACATGAATAGACAGCCTCAAGAACATCAGGGATCGAGTAACGAAAAATTCGATCAATAGATAGGATCGAATAAGGGAACGAAATTTGATCATCTCACAGGATGGAGCAATGGAAAACTCCATCATCTAACAGGATTGAGTAATGGAAAACTCAATCATTAAATATAAGCATCCAGAATATACAGGATCAAGTAAAATCGATCATCACACAGGATGGAGTGACGAAAAACTCCATCATCCAATAAGATTGAGTAACGAGAAACTCAATTATCAAACATGATCAAGTAAAATAAAACTTGATCATCAAACAGGATCGAAAGATTTGATCATCAAACATAAGGCACTTGGAAGAGCCAATAAAAATCAAAGGTGTCAATCCAAAACCTTTGAAACACCGTCATCTTTAGCAATCACAGATCCTTGCGACTTGCTCCCACAGGTAGATAACGCTATTGTTATGATAGATTGTGTCAACTCTAATGAAGAAACAGGGATATCAGGAAAGGGGAAAGGGGTTTTCAGCATTTTTTTTTAGTTTTTTGTACACAATTTCTCAAAGCCATTACAGGTTCTGCAACACCTTTTAGGCTTAAGAAAAACTGGTTTAACCGAAGTATCTCACCATTCTCCCAATGAGGTTTTGAAAGATTTCACTGAGATCCAAAGCATTATAATTGTTCTTCCTGATGGTGAATTGGGGATTGAAGAGGGGGTT
>NW_006498608.1:3103190-3114461 GCF_000471905.2 Amborella trichopoda | reverse complement strand
TGGTGAATTGGGGATTGAAGAGGGGGTTTTGTTGAAATGGGAGGCAGATTTTGGTTCAACATTGGAGAGTTGTGTGATTTTAGGTGCCTCTTCTATTACAAACCAAGAGAAAACTAGTGTTTCCTTTGAAGAAGATGCCTTTGTTTCTGACAATAACCCTGGGGCAATTGAAAATGGGGCCAATTTCCCTGGCCCTTAGCCGGAGGTAAAGAGAGAGCGTTGCAGCGCTCCAGAGATCGTCGTATAGATAAGCCATGCATTATTTGGGGCAATTTGAGGAACACTATTGCAGGAAGCTCTCGATCCTCGTGGGAGCAAGTTGCTTGGATCTGTGTTTGCTAACAATCACGGTGTTTCAAAGGCTCTGGGTCTGTGGACGTAAGGCTTCAGCCTGAACCACATAAATGTTGTGTTCTCTCTTCTTCTATCTTCATTCAATTTCTGTGCATGTATGCTCCCACGCAATCTACCTTAACAAAAACGTTATCTACCTGAGGAATTAGGGCATGGAACCTCTTTGACACAACACAACATCGACCTAGAGCTTTAACATCCCCGATCTTGTTTAAAACCAGTAAAAGAAGATAATCAGGTAGCCTATCAAAGTGTTCCAACTGAGAAGACGATGATGGCTTACTTGTTACCACTGAAAGTTTTCTAGCAAGATCTTTTCGATGTGTTTCAGGAATCTATCACACAAATGAGACGCTATTTTGATCACCTCTGCAACTTTTTCTGGCCAGATTTCTCTAGCAAGATCAGCCACGAGAGCCATGGCTACAAATGACCCTCAGCAGAGATAGAGCGAGTGTAAGAGTGGGCAACTCAAACCCTATTCCACCATAACAGTGGGAAACGTCCAACGTCTCTGCAGATCTAGGGTTTCGTGAACAGGCCTTTTCCTTTGGCATTTTCTTTCTCTTATATTTTTTTTTTGTATTTTAGAGAGAGAAGGTGATTCCAAAGGGATCCGCGTATTCTCACAAAGATCTGAGTATTTGTAAAAGTGGACTGCCAATATATTTATTAAGAACTTGGATAAGGCAATTGATAACAAGGCACTTCATGAAACATTCTCTGCCTTTGGGAACATCCTCTCAAAAATGAAGCAAAGAATGAGAGAGAAATAGGGACAGCTTCAACTCGTTCCACGACTATGGACGAACACACCTGGACCATGATCAAGAGAGACGAAGCAACCCCGGCGAACCCCCGTGAGCAAGCAATAGATCCCTATTGATAGATTATCCTGCTCTGATACCATGTTAGAATTTGTGGGAGCCTGCTCAAATACCATATTAGAATTCGTGGGAGCATACATACACAAACATTAAATGGAGAGAGAAGAAGAGATAACACAACATTACGTGGTTCAGGCCGAAGCTTTACGTTCACTGATCCAAAGTCCAATGGGTTACATCTTCCCTATTTTGGATGAATGTTTACACCAATAAGAACCTCTATATATAGAGGACAATCACATAATTATAGGAGATAAATATAGTATGATTCTTGGAGATAGAGGTAAATAGTATGAGGCCTTATCACCAAACTAACTTGATGACTAAGTAACTTTGACTTGGTCATTTCTTATCTTCTAAATACCTAATATTATCAAGAGATATATACCCATACATCCATAATGATGTATATCAATATGAGCCCAAGATATCGATATCCTAGTAGTGATTATATCTACGGGCGAAAACGATCGATATTTTTTACTAAATCAAATAGATAAAATTATAAGGTAACTTACTTGAGTGAACCAAAGACTCAGTCTCTCACCAAGCCTTCTTCTCTACAATTTTTTTTTTCTCCAAAAGCCCCCAAAAGTTTCCCTTTATTTTTGCATATCTTTTTTTCTCTCTCTAAATAACCCAATAAATAGAAAAAGCAAATCACTCAAAAGAGGCACGTACTTACGTCTATACCTTTTTCTACTTTTTATAGAAACTTAACTTTATCTTTTCTATGGACCCATGTTTATCCTAATCCAAATACATCTTAAAGAAAGATAAACGAAACACTCAAAATATAGGCCCCTTGATGCCCATATATCTTTGCATATTAGAGATATCCATATATGGTTGTTTTCTAAAATTGTGAGATCAAGGTACCACTAAATATGGAAATCTAGAGATATCACCGGCTTTGTTTGGAATGCAAGGCACATCAACAATTTTCCACATTGGCTTGAATTCTAAAATATATTCTCATCGACCATCTTATCCACATGCCCCCTCATAGGCGCTTACTTTTCCAACACATTAGTCAAGTTCAAGCATCGCTTGAACTTCTGTAATAGAACTGGCTTTGTCAATATATCTGTAGCATTCTTCTTAGTGTTGGCAACACATTAGTCAAGTTCAAGCATTTGTAATGGAAATGTCAGTATATCTGCAGCATTCTACTTCGTATCAATCTTATGTAATAAGATATCACCTTTAGCTATTATCTCATGGATAAAATAGTATATGATATCAATATGTTTCGTCCTTGTATGATATACCTAATTTTTCACCAAATGTATTACACTCTGACTATTACAATAAATAAAAGTATCATCCTGTCATAAGCATAAATCATTTACAAGCCCTCTAAGCCAAGTGGCTTCTTTCACGGCCTTAGTAACTGATGTATATCCTGCTTCAGTAGTAAACAAGACAACCATAGTTTGTAACATCGACCTCCAACTTATTGGAGTTCCTGCAAATGTAAATACATAGCCTATGGTAAGAGATCTACAATCCAAATCACATGTAAAGTCAGCATCAATATAACCAACAACCTTGTTACCAAACTTGATATCTCTATCAAACACCAGACCCACATCTTATGTACCCTTTAGGTAACGTATAATCCATTTTAAGCATGTCAATGGTCCTTTCCTATATTAGCCACATACTGCACTCGTATAGGGAACACGTGACATGTATTACTTTTCAGTATCTGAACTTGAAAATAATGCTGCCGACAATCTAAAATGTGCAGCAAGAGATATACCTACATGCTTTGAATTTTCCATTCAGAATCTAAAGAGGACCTTCTCAATATACTCCTTCTGAGATAGCCACAATTTACCCAACTTTTGATCTTTGTGAATGTCCATACCCAAAATTTCTTTTGTTGAACCTAAATCTTTCACTTTAAATTCTTTTACAATCTGAGTCTTCAATTTGTTGATTTCTAAAGAATTCTTTGCAACAATAAGTATATCATCTACATAAAGTAATAAATAGATGAACGAACCATCAGTAAATCTCTTAAAATAAACACAATTGCCATGTTTATTTCTGACTTACTCGTGTCCAATCATGAATATATCAAAGCGCTTGTACCACTGTCTAGATGACTGCTTTAGGCCATACAATGGTTTATTCAGCTTGCAGACATGATCCTCCTTGCCTTTAAAAAACAAACTCTTATGGCTGAATCATATAGATATGTTCTTCTAACTCTCCATAAAGGAATGCAGTCTTGACATAAAGCTACTCAAACTCAAAATCAAATAATGCAACAATGGCTAACATTATCGGAATAGAAGTATGTTTCACAACTGGAGAGAAAATCCCATTATAGTCAACATCTTATTCCTGCGCATGGCCTTTTGTAACAAAGAGTGTCTTAAACCGATCACCACCAGTCTTAGGTGACCCATCTTTTTTCTTATAAACTCATTTACACCAATAGTTCTCTTGTCTCTGGGCAACTGCCGAGATCCCAAAGACGATTATTCTGAATAACGATTTTTCTTAAGGGATTCTATTTCTTCATCCATGGCTTCATTCCACTTGCTACTGTCATTATCATGTGTAGCTTCCTAAAAAGTGGATGGCTCTTGGCTTGTGGCAGCCAATGCATAAGCTACCATGTCCTCATAAATGTACCGACAACCCCAAACTAGGCTTTTATACCACTTTTATGTGCATAAGCTCTAAACCCGACGAGTTGATTTTTGGCAAATAAAGTACGAAAAATAAAAAAATAAAAAATAAAAACAGAAAGAAAAATAAAGCAGGAAATAAATAACAGAAAATGTACACCAGGATTTACGTGATTCATCACATATATGACAACATCCACGGGCGAAGATAGTCGATGTTTTTCACTATATCAAAAAAAAAAATTACAAGACAACTTACTTGAGTGAACCACATACTCAATATCTATCTAAACTTTCTTCTCTACAATTTTCTCCCTACAAAAACCCCCAAAAATTTCTTTTTATTTTTTTGAAATTTTCTCTCTCTCTAAATAACCCAATAAATAAAACAAACAAACCACTCAAAAAAGGGACGCACTTGCCTTCAAAACCTTTTCCTACCTTTTATAGAAAATTAACTTTTTATCTTTTTTATGGACCCACGTCTATCCTAATCCAAATACCACTTAAAGAAAAATAAATGAAACCCCTATCTCTTTGCATATTACAGATATCTAAATAGAATTGTTTCCTAAAATTGTGGGATCAACATCCCACTAAATATGGAAACCTAGAGATATCACCGGCTTTGCTTAAAATGCAACGCACATCAACATGTACGTGGTTGATCCCCAAAGGGCCTATATCCAATAGCATGACAAAATGAGATCCATTAGAGGAGAGCTAGTACGGCTCGCAATGGGCTGGCTTGGGTCGGGCTAGCCCTGATCTGATCAACAAAGGGCCAACTGGAGCTTGGCCCAGCCTACATTGGGCCGAAAAAGCCCAGCACTATCAGCGCTGCAGCCAAATACAATTAAAAAAAACTAAAATAAAGGTTAAAATAGTCTAGTTGGGGCCTGTCATGGCCTTTGCTTGGGCCCGATCCTCAGTCCACATTTTATAAACTAGGCTCTACTAGTTTAGGGCTAGGCCGACCTCCGGACCTGTTGCCAAAGAGTTACGTAATAGGTTGTGAGATAAGATATTTACTAAACCTTTGGAAACCGAATCGAGAAACCACTCTCCTGACCATGCAATACCTGCGAATCTTGTTTCTATTTAATTTTGAAAAATTATAACCCAATATACCAGATAGAGATTTAGAAGAACGAATCTGGCTTTCTCTTTATAAAGAAGATAAAAATCAAAATTTCAATAAGAGCTCTTCTTTACAATAAACAAGACTCTCTGTCTCCACACGAGGAGTGTGCAAATTGTTTTTCTCACTAGGTATCCATTTCTCTCTTTAGATGCTCATTCACCGGCTCTTCCTTGTTTGTGCAGAAATCCCTTGCCTCTCTCTATAATAGAGAAGTCCAAGTCCACTTTTTCCATGAAATAAGGCGCCCTCAGATGACATATCTAAAGGCGTCATATAGACTCTCTCAAAGATCCTTAATTTACCCTCAAGTAACCTAGACTCTCTCAAAGATCCCTAATTTACCCTCAACTAACCTATAACAAGAGTTATACCCAATTCCATTATCTCTTACATTCAGTAAGTTTTCTCAAAGATATTGGTATAAAAAAATTACAGACCTATAAACATCGAAACTCAAACCAAACTTAAGTTTGTCGATGATTCAAGAAAATTTCAATACATCCACAAAATTTGGGGTGGTAAACGTATTTATGGAATTGTTTTAAAAAATGATTGTATACTATGAGACCATTTACCTTATACATAAAGTTTGAGAAATTTTGTTTTAAATTTTGAGTCTAGTCAACTACATACTTATAACCACCAAAATTTAAAATCTAACCGATAAGAGTGATTGTGACCTCTCTGTTTCAGAAGTAAATGATCTCTTTATATATTTTTCTTTAAAAAAATACTTATATGGATTAACCAAAGAAAATAAATGCATAGTATGCTACCGTAGGAGCATCTAGTCTTCACACGGGATACGTCCTCACTCCAACAACTGTATATATGCTCTATGTTGGCCAAGTGAAAGAGATAAGTGGTACCAAAGGAACCACATTCTTATTTAATGTAATTTGACAATTTAAATATTTATTTACTTGATTTAGACCAATGTTTTAAGAACCACCAATCTGAATCAAGTATCGGGCCAATTCACATAATTGTTAGGTTTCCTCTAGGGAACAACTGATTTTGCCAAGGTACTATGCGTTCCGGATCACCCGGTTCTAGCAATTTATATTTTTCTTTTGTTTTTCCACTTTTCTTCAA
The DNA here is from genome assembly GCF_000471905.2 of Amborella trichopoda. The sequence goes on along the minus strand of NW_006498608.1, from coordinate 3,108,336 downwards.
ATTTTCCTATTTTTTTATTGACCGATAGATCACCAATCCAAACTAGTTTCCCTGGTAGATGATTGACCTTCCTATTTGGGTTTCAAAAGACTATTTTAAACCATGGTAATTAATTGGACATGTATACTATATGACCATTAATCTTTGTTACAAGAGTCAAATTAAATGGCTTGTATATGTCACCAAGTTAGAATATTTTTTTTTTAACTTTCAATGTAATCAATGACACTCTTTTCAACAACCCGATTTGAAATATGATCGGCAAGAATCTTTGTAACCTCCTTGTGTCAAAAATTAAGGATATCTTTGTATTCTTTTTCTAAAAGGTGGTCACAATTCCCAACAACCATTTAATGTGAAAATTGATAGTTTGGATGTGTCACAAAGTTCGAAAAAATTTCTTTTAAAATTTAAGTTTGGTCAATAGAATAATTGCAATCACCCAATTTCATATCCATGGTCAAGATTAAAGTGACCACCTTGTATGAAAGGTAAATGGTCTCATTCTATACTTTCCCTTATGGATGACATAGACCTTGGTACATTTTCCCTTGTTCTTCTTCAACAAAGCTTCACTCGTTTTCTAGAGGACAAGATGTTGGAGCATAACATATTGGGTGCAGTTAGCATAAGGATGCATCCATAGATGTAGAGGTAAGGTGCACCTTCAAATTTTATTATGGTATATAATTTTCATCTAAAATGTTTCAGGATTACCTCAAAATCTATTTTTATATCAAATTATAAAACTTAAATTTCAAAGATGGATAAAATCAAGTAGATCTATGAACATATGAAAGTCTTAAAAATAGACAGTGTAGATAATATGTTGTAAAATGCACTATTTTTTAGACTTAAAATCTTTTTATTTTTCATAATTATGATCAATCAAAAGGTTTTTCAACATTGAAACTATTTTTTTGGATGGATTTTTTAAGTGTATCCGTAATACCACATATAAGGTTGCAACGTTACGTAAACGTTTTCCCAACGTATTTCCTTTCTTTTCTTTTATGACACTTCTCTTTCCGGTCTAAGCAAGGCATCTCTAGACTACATCGTAATAGGTCTACGCGTGACAATAATTTAAGAGCGCGTATGGAATGCCCATGCGGGACCACATCGCACCATATTTTCTTTTCGGGAAAGGAAATAATCTTTTGACTGATTTTGACATAGAGTAATGATTTATATTTTTTTATTTTAGTAAGATTTTAAAATGAACATCATTAAAATTGATACAAATCTTCAGAAAAGTTATCTTATAGATATAAGGTATGACTTTTTTATAAATTTGTATCAAATTTAATGGTGATCATTTAAGGTCCTACACACATGGGTAAAGAAATGTCCTATAAGATCTTTTCTGTTTAGATAGAATAATGATCCTATAGGATCCTTCTCTACCAATGTGTGTAAGACCCAAAAAGATTACTATTAAAGTTGGTATGGATCTCTAGAAAAGTTATCACATGGATGTTGGACTTAATTTTTCTATGGATTCGTACTAAATTTAATAGTGATCCTTTGGGATCCTACACACATGAGTGTAGAAGGGTATTATAGGATCATTTCTCTTTGAGATAGAGTAATGATACTATGAGGTCTCCAAAATGGACTTTTATAGGAAAAATTGCAACAACCTCTCAAAATGGACTTTTTATGCACTTTACCCTACTCAACTTTTTTTAACAACTTCCCACAAAAAATCATGTTTCCTAGCAAATACCTCCTATACAGAAAGTTAAATTTTTTTTAGACAAAAATACCATTCCCTCATGTAATAAATCATTTTCGGATCCCAATAAAAGGAAACGTCGGGACGCACTTGTACAATGCCGAAGAACTCACTTCAAAATGTCGGACCATTGCTTCAAAATGTCGGACTGCCCTTCAAAATGCCGAACCACCATATCAAAACGCCGAACTGCCCTTCAAAATGCTAGACCGCAACTTCAAAACGCCGAACTGCCCGTTCCAGCAAAAAAATAATCGTCGGACCGCTATCATGAAACAATGGATTGGCTATTCCAACAAAAATAATCGTTGAACCGCCCGTTCAAAATGCTGGACCGCACTCTTCAACGAAAATAAATTGTTAGGTGAGGGAAGGGCATCTTCGTCCAAAAAAAATGAATTTTTGTAGGGCAGTATTTGTTAGGAAAAGTTGGGTGGGGTAAAGTGCGTAAAAAGTCCATTTTGGGGGCTTTTTTGTAATTTTCCCTATTTTATAAAAAACTTTTTATATAGAGCCGAGCTCTAAATAATCAAATTAGAGCCAACCTCATAATTTTTGCTAGGTTGTTTTGATGCTTGAATATCTTCCAATTAAACATCTTGACATCAAGATGCATGGCCATGAGGAAAAAATGGATTTCAACTTTTGAAAATAATGATCTTGTAGCGCATTTTTGGACCGTTAATTTTCAATATTTTCAAGTTTTCATAGATTTGGTCGATCCACACATATATTTTCAAGTTTTCATAAATTTTTGGACCTAAAATTTAGGGGAAAACAAAAGCAAATCTATGTCCGATGGTCTTTGGGTTCGCTTTTGGAGTCTTTTTTTTCTTTGGTGAGGAAAATGAAGGAATTCGGTGCTTGGCCAATTCGGGAAGAGTTCGGATTTTTTTAATTTAATATAAATAAAATAAATATTTATGTATAAAAAAATAAAAAAATAAAATTTATATAGATATATTTATTTTTTAGTAATGATCCTATAAGATTTTTTCTTACTGTGTGTAGGATTTTAATGGATCACTATTAAAGTTGGTACATATCTCTAAAAAAATTATCACATGTGTGTGGGACTTGACTTTTTTATAAATCCGTATCAACTTTAATTGTGATCTTTTAAGGGTCTTACACACATGAGTAGGAGAGAGATCATTTTTCTTTTTTTTAGAAGCTGAAGAGGCCGAAGCTTCGACACAATCTACCCGAATATGACTAAAGCAACATGAATCTGATTGAAGTAGTAGCAGCAAGCAGTGTTTGCAAAATCGAACCGAAACAGTTAACTAGACATGGGTCTGGAAGCGGTTTAACCGGCCTAACGGGTAAACCTGCTGATTTAACTGCTCTAATCGAGCAAGTCCCAGGCGGTCAAAAAAGTGTTTAAAAAAAATAAAAAAATACAAAAAAATCTACTAAAATATGAAAAACATATAAAGAATGATTAAAACAAAATACATTCAAATGAAATGAAACAAATGGATTTTAACCCATTTTATAGTTTCCAAAGGCTATTTTTAAAATTTTCTAAAAAAGATGGGAAAATATAAAAGTGAGTATTAATGACCAAAAAAAAATTTTATCTTTACCATAATATAAAAAATATTTAAAAATACATTACAAATCGAATTCCTTATTTTTTGAGAATTTATATACATGTTTTTTATTTTATTTTTAAAACATTCTGGTTGATCACCCTAACTACACAAAACCGGCCGGTTCCAATCTAACCGGGCGGTTAGCGATTAGCGATTAACGGTTAGATTGAGTGATTTTGCGAACAATGGCACCAGGCCTTGCTTCACTTCGGTCTAGCATAAAAATCAAAAGCTTTGGCTAAAGCGAAGCGAATTTGGCAACACTGCTACAAAGAGATCGTTTATTTTTTGTACCAGGATGTCATGACTATTCTCACTCATTAGAAGTCAAATTGAATGGTTTAGGGTGAGTCACGACATTTAAGAAAATTTTTTTAAAACTTTGTGTCTATTCAATGATACTTTTACAACCACTCATTTTGAAATTTATGGGATAAGAGCGATTGTGATCTCCTTGTAGATAGTCTCTTTGTAAACAATCCTTTTACTGTAGGGTCAACATTTTGCGGTTTTTAAGCCCAGGTTTTAATTTTAGGTGTGGTTTTTATTTGTAATTTTGGCCCCACTCTGATGTGAGCAATATTGAACTTTTTTTTTTTTTTGAATTTTATTATTTTATGACATTTAGGCCAATACGTTATTTTGGAAATCAAAATGCCTTATATCTGGTCTTGGTCCAAATATGGAGATATTAGATATGGGAAATGCTAGCGTAGATCAGTGGGCCTACAACTAAATAAGAGCCCAACAGCCTAGATTGAATCTGTGCTGATCCAATGATCACGATTGTATTTCGTATTTTAATTTTAATATTTTTTCTATAAATCCAAATCACCTGAAATTTTAGGCATGTGTTCTTTAAAAATAAGAGAATCCAATAAAAATATCAAAAAAATATTTCGTGAGAAATAATTGACCAAAATACCCAGAAATATTCAAGAGTATTTTGACCAATTTATATCTTGTGAATTAGTTTTTTAATATTTTTATTAGGTACGCCTTGATGAGAAGAATATATATCTAAAATTTTATGTGATTTGAATTTGTAAAAAAAATTAAAATTAAAATATAAAATGAGATCAAGTTCGTCAGATCAACGCAATTGAACTCATATCCCCACCTACTCTTTCGTTAGAATTTCTTTTAAGCATGATTTGGTAAGGTCCATACTCACGATAGAAAAAGCATTTTGCCTCTCGTGTAAGAATTTCTTTTAAGCATGAAATGGTAAGGGTCCAATACTCACGATAGGAAAAGCATTTAAGACATCGCCCGACCAACTAGGCTTACCCCATTCCTAAGGCGAGGGCAGTTTGATATCACCAAAATCAAATCGTCTCATACTTGGTTTAGATTGATACATAAATTCTATATTGCTGATGCCAACCAGCCCTAGATATGGAGCGGTTTGATTTTTAGGGTATTGTACTGCGCTATAGGTCAAGAAATAAAATAAAAAATTGAAAAGGAAGTGGTTTGATGGTGCTAATTTAAAAATAGGGTCAAAATTGAAATAAAAAAACCACTTGAACAAGGGTGTGAAATTGTAAAAAATATAGATCCTGATTCCGCATTTATTTTCCCCAAGTAATTTGTCTTGAATAGAAGAAGAGAAAATATCCCGACCTCAGACAGAATAAAGAGGAGCTCTCTCCCCCACATATTGGATTGTGGACTGTTTTTCTAAGGCTTTGGCATTTGAGGTTGCTCCTCTGAGACCACAAAGCCTTTTCATTAAAGAATTCTCTCTCTCTCTCTCTCTCTCTCTCTCTCTCTCTCTCTCTCTCTCTACTATATTCTCTCTCTCTCT
>NW_006498608.1:3056394-3097912 GCF_000471905.2 Amborella trichopoda | reverse complement strand
TTGGTGGTCGAGGATTAGAAATATGATGCTGTTGTGGGAGACATTTCTATCATTGGGAGTCGATCGAACCATGTCGACTTTACGCCACCATATACAGAGTCTGGGTTGACTATGGTAGTTCCAATGAAAACGGAAAGAAGTTGCAAAGCACAGGCTTTCTTGAAGCCAATAACATTGAAGCTCTGGTTAATCACAACAGGTTTTTCCTTCTTCATGGCATTTGTGATCTGGTTTTTGGAGCATCGAAGAAATGACGATTTTCGAGGGCCACCGTTGGAACAACTGGGCAGGGCACTTTATTTCTCCTTTTCAATGCTCGTATACTCTCACCGTGAGTGCACCTCATTAGAAATCATTCTTCCCAATTCTTATTTACTGCATAGAACTAGATAATATGCCTTTCATTCTCTTTTTGCTTCGTTTCTTAAGTGAATTTTCGACTTTAACATGAAAATTCCTGCAACTCTATCTTTTAGCTCTCACTAGAACTCTATCTTTTTAGCTTCTCTCTTCTTTTCATTTTTAATTTTTAGGAAAATTCATAGAAACAGACCTAAAAGTAAAGCCTTTTATCATTTTACTGTAGGTGTTATTTGATGGGTTATTTTGGAATTTGATCATAAATATTATGAGCTACTTGAAATTAATAAAAGAATGGGGTAAGATGTTGAATAGTTCAAGCCATAGGCGTAGTATAATAAAGTTCACTAATGTTTACGAACAAAAAAAAAATTCTTGGTCTTTTCTTAAAGGGTAAGGGTGTTGTTTCCATAAGGTTGCAACCTTAAATAATCCAGTTAAGGTGCACCACCAAATTTTATCATGATATGTAATTTTGGTATAAAATATTCTTAGGATTATTTGAAAATCTATTTTCATATAATTATAACATTTTAAATTCTAAAAATGGTTAAAATCAAGTAGATCTATAAACATATGAAAATCTTGAAAATGGACGATCTAAATAGTGTGTTGCAAGATGCATTGCTTCTGGAACTCAAAATATTATTATTATTATTTTATATTCATACATCTCGATGTTGAGATAATCAATGAGAGGGTTTTTCAACATTAAAACAACATTTTTCGATGTTTTTGAGGTGAATCTTTAATTCTAAGGTTGCGACCTTATATAAAGTTTTTGCGGCATATATTATGAGAGGCGGTCACAATGTTGCAAAGAGAGAGTTGCCAAATTTGGAGTTTTTGCTCTGTTTTTAAGCTAATTTTTTCCAGTTTTTTATTTAATTTGTGAGAGGCGTATTTCGGTCTTAAGGCTTGAAATAACATGTGGTGTTCGTTGGGAAAAATAAAATAAAATGGTGAGACAATTTTATTTGATATTTGAGAAAAATTGATCTATTTTGAAAGGCCGCATTAAGGATGTAAATTTCGCTTCATTTTAACCGAAATTTCCATGGATTATTCTAAGTGCTAGCTTTGCCCTTTTGGTCTATTTTCCTTGTACGATGGATAAGAAAATTGACTCGGCCAAGGTACACGGTTATTTGCCAAGCCTGGTAACTTGCCTTAAGTCGAGCCATAATTTGAAAAAAAAGAAGAGCAAGTTGGTATAAGGATACATCCGTAGCTGTAGAGGTATGGTGCGCTTTCAAATTTTATCATGGTATATAATTTTGATGTAAAATGTTATTAAGATTATCTCAAAATTTATTTGTATATTTAATTATAAAAATTTAAATTTAAAAAATGATTAAAATCAAGTAGATTTATAAAGATATGAAAATCTTGAAAATGGACGGTGTAGATAATATATTGTAAAATGTATTATTTTTAAGATTTAAAATCTCAATGTTGAGATGATGAATCAAATGATATTTTGACATTAAAGCAATGGATTTTTGAGGTGCATCCGTAGCCCTAGGTTGCAACCTTATATAAACTTTTTCCATTGCGCACTGATTTGTCCAAACTTACGAGGACTCCCTCTCTCTCTCTCTTCTCGACCTCTGACCTCCACTGGGCCTCTGCAGCGGCCAACTTCCTCAACCACTCCACCTCCCTTTCACTCTCTCTCTTCTTCTTCCCCTTTGTTGACTCGTCATCTCACTTCCTATCCCCTCCTTCGCCTCGACTATTGCCTTCAACTCCTCCCAAAGGGGCTCGGCTCCATTAGAAAAATCATCACTCTATTGCACCACAAGATTTAGAGAGAGAAATACCTTGTAGAGAGAAAGCAAGCCTTCCCATCTTGACTTGCACTGGTGGTGTGCTCTGTTGTGGCCTCTCTCTCTCTCATCTGAGCGGATGCCATGCCCCATAGGGCCTTGTTCGGCTTCGTCGAATTGGAGAGAAAGAATTGAGAGCAAGTTCTTCGTTTCTTGGAGAAACCATGGCGGTTCAGCTGAGCTAGACGGCGCGCGTGGATGGTGATGGTCGTCCATGGCTACTTCCTGAGTTGATGATTAGGTCCGCCTTTTTTGGTTTCTCTCTCTAAACGTTTAGAGAGAGAGAGAGAGAGAGAGAGATTGTTCGTGTGATTTGAATGTGGGGGTACAGTGTGTGAACACAGAGGAGAGGAGGGAGAGATTGTCAATGGAAGAAGGGTGATTGTCGAGTGCCTCCACTGCATATCTCTATCTGTCTACGCGAAGAGAGACTTTCGACTCTCTCTATTTATGTTTAGAGAAAGAGAGAGATTCTTTTCTCGAAAGAGTAGAGAGATTTTTGTATTTTCAAAGACCGAGAGAGACTCTACTCTCTAGAGAGAAGGAAAAAGGAGTTTATGTGTCTCTGTGCGCGTTGGAGAGGATAAAGAGAGATTCCATTTGATTTAGAGAGAAAGAAAGAGACGAATTTTTGGGGAGGTGCTATGGATGAGGTGCTACTTCAAAGAGGGATATGGTTTTGGGGATAGTTCTGGTATTTCGAACATGGACAATAAAGAACTAGAAAAGAATAGCCTTTTCTGGAGTTTGCATTGCAGGAGAGGGCAATTTAGAAAACAAAAAATTCGGGCAAGTGAATGGCCATTTGGTAATTGAATCTCAAAAGTGTCCGTACATAATTTGCTCAAAAATATGAAAAATTGCAAATATATATATATATATATATATATATATATAATATAGCCTTTTCCTTTGATTGCAGCAAACATCAAATAGAGACACATTATTTTATATAACCTATAAAAATGGGCGTACAACAAAACTCTCAGAACACATGGAATCCATATCATATGCTCTTTATCTGATTTGTAGTATATATTATACAGGTGATAGGATAACAAGCAACTTGACACGATTAGTGATCATCCTATGGCTATTTGCCGTGCTTATATTAAGCAGCAGTTACACAGCGAACTTGGCCTCCATTCTCACAGTCGAACAATTGCAACCTACTGTAACTAACCTTCAAAGTGTTATAAATAATGGGGACTATGTAGGACACTACAATGGCTCTTATGTGAAGGGCTTGTTGAAGAAGTGGGGCGTCCCAGAATGGAAGCTGAGGCCTTATGACACTGTCGAAGAATATGCCAACGCCTTGTTAAATGGAACCTCACGTGGTGGGGTGGCGGCAATTGTCGACGAGATCCCGAACATCAAAGTTTTTCTCGCTAACCACCATGACAAGTTCACCACCGTAGGGCCAACTAACAGGACTGGAGGCTATGGCTTTGTAATTTCTCTCTATCTCTCTTTCTCCCTCTCTCTCTGTGTCTCATTTACCTTGCATTTCTCTGAAAACAACTAGACTGCCGTTAATCTTGATTCCTTGAACACGCTCTTTTCTTAAGAGATTGGTCCATTTACCCGAAATTTGAGCCAAGTTCCAATGCTTGTGAGAATATTTACATATAGAAATGTTTTTGTTGAGTCCACTGATTCATGCATCCACCCATCAAAACATATTCTAAACGTCTCCTAATCTGTTTTCACCTCAAGTCCATGAATTTGGAGATACAAAAATAGTAAAGGTCTAATGATCTCAGTAAAACTTAAATGAAGGTCCAAACAAAAAGGGTACAAGCTGGAGCTTCTTAAGGCTCAATATTCCATACTTTTTCAGATAATTGATCACGGTGGTTGATATGATAGATTTGTGAAGTTTCGAATTGTCTTTCCATTTCCAAGATGGACATGGAAGTAGAGTCATTAACGGGCCTGGGTCAGCCTGCTGGCTCTCAGGCTAGGCCCAAGTTGGGGCAGGGTTTATGCCTCAGGCCTGATGCTGGCCCATAGTCCTGAATATATTCCGGCCAAGTCTGGGTCTGGGCTAGCACTAGCCCAACTTAGGCCCCGACTGAAAATCTTTTCAAGTATACACTACATATATCAATTTTTCATATTTATATAGGGCCACCCTGATTTTTATTTTATTTTTTTTTAAAATATAAGCAAATAAGGTTCTTCGTCTTTGAACAGGTGCTCCCCAAAAACTCCCCATTTCTATCTGACATTTCCAGGGCAGTTCTGAACATAACTGAGGGAGACAAGATGGTGGCCATTGAGAACAAGTGGTTTGGGAAGAAAACAACACAATCAAGCTCATCTCCTACTGATGCCTCTGAAGCACTAAGCCTTGACTGCTTTAGGGGTCTCTTCTGCATTGTGGGGGCAACATCCATTGGAGCCTTGATAATATTTGCCATTAGGCTTTGGAATGAGAATCAAAATAGGGCTTTAAATGAATTCCCACTAGCTGACCCAAGTCTACTGCAAAAGATTGTTGCCCTAACAAAACTCTTTGATGAGAAGGACCCTTCACCTCATAACCTCAAGACAAGAGAGATTGGTGTGAGAGAAATTGAGCTCAATAGAGATGGAGTCTTGAGCACTAGAGAGGACCCTTCAGGACTTGGTGCATTAGGGGATGTTCTCTCCAATGAGGGCACCACTCTGTCTCCTAGCACCACAGCCTCAGCTGGTGATGCTCCTATGGCTTCACCTCTCTCTCCTTTGGAAGATGGTGATGCATTTCTTCCCCTAGGGGATCACACTCAAGAACCATAATGTAGATGTAATATGTATTTTACACTTGGCATTCATGTTTGGCTTATATCTCTCAAGCTGGACTAAGGGTAGGTTATTCCATTCCAAACCATGGTTGGAGGGCATTACATTGACAAGTTTATTTGTAAAAATCAGAAATATAAAACTTATAGTTAGTGGCTTATGTGTGCACCACCACTCTTTCCTTTGTTTGAATGATGATGATTCTCCTCTTGCCAATGGTGATCATTGTCAAAAACCATATTGTTTATGTAATATGTTTTATATGCTTGCTATAGCTACTTTCATGATTGGCCTATGTGAATTAAGCAAATATTAAGGGTGCTCCTTGATTCCATGCCAACCCATGGTTTGGGGGCATTTTTAAATTAATTTGTTTATTACAATTGAAATATTTTTTGTTTTGAAGCCCATGTTAAAGGGAAGTCCACTGGTAAATAAATAACCCATCAATGAGATAGAGAGAGAGAGAGAGAGAATTTGCCCTGTTTGGTTCTAGGACATATTTTTGTTTCATCTCCTAAACTCACTCATTTGTTGACCGTGGTTGGCGAAGGCTGAATAAATCCATCTATTCAACACTGAAAAGCCAAAACCCCTTGAACGTTGCAGTTTCTAGGTTCAAAATCTTATCTTATGGCTTACTTGTCTGAGCGTAGTGGCACCAAATCGCAAATATGGTTTGCCTCTACTCACAATGTCCTCCTTCTTAGTGGTACACTACCATTCGAGTCTAAATTTCCAACGCTAATTTTGTACTCGTCTGGGCCAAGGAATTTGGCCTTTGGCCGAGGCGAGTTATTTGGGCGAGCCTTGCTCTCTAACTTCTAACTTTTAAGTAGAGAACAAACAAAAATAGTGGGGTAAGGGTGTCCATTTTTTGTCAAGGGACCTTCCTTAATTGTGAAGCAACCCACACTCCATGAAACTTTTCTAAACGCCAAAGATACATTAAATCTATAAGCGAAACTATTTTTGCTTTTTTGACAGTATTGAAACCACATTCCTCCATACTATTTGAAGGTGTGCTTTATTTTGATTGTTTAGAGCCTCAGCTCCATACAAACCGTACCCTAAATTTAGAGGGTATAGTTCCGCACCCTAAATTTAGAGGGTATAGTTTCGATAAGGTTTCAACCTTCAATAATCCAATTAAGGTGCAGCTCCAAAATTTATCATAACATGTAATTTTGGTGTGAAAAATTGTTAGGATTATTTGAAACTCTATTTTTATATCTAATTATAAAATTTTGAACTCCAAAAATAGTTAAAATCAAATAGATCTATAAACATATGAAAATCTAGAAAATAGACGGTCTAGATAATGTGTTGCAAGATGCACTTTTTGGGACTCTAAATCTTCTTTTTTTCTTTTTTTTTTTGCATATTCATACATCTATCTTGAAGTCGAGATGATCAATTAGAGGGTTTTTCAACATTAAAACAACCTTTTCTGATGAATTTTTGAGGTGCATCTTTATTTCTATATTTTAAAGTTGCAACCTTATATAAACGTTTTTCCAAATTTTGAAGTGTAGATGTTAATTTTAAATACTTTGGTATTGATTGAAAAAGCAGACTGTTCACTGTTAGGCCGTTATTTTATTAGGTTGATAGAAACGGCATATGAAGGCCTTCTCTTCTTCTTGAGGTTGATACGTAGGTTATTAGGACAACAAACTGAAGTTGGGGTCATGATATTACTTATAGATGTAGGGTTGTTGATTGGGTTGAGTCGATGTGTAGACCACAACCCGTGTTTCTGTTTGGGTTCAGCTTTTGGACCTGCGGATCTGGCAGGTCAGGTATGGTCTAGCCTAGACCCAGTCGGGTAGGTTTTGATCTGTGTTGGGCTGACCCCAGACATTCGATTTTATGGACAATAAATATGTTTTATATTGTAAATTATAAGAAAATTTATCAAATTATCATTGAGAAACTAGCAATTAACATATTATCCATATCTTTTGATTTAATTTCATAATGCCTATAAAAAACAAGGATCTTGACTTAGAATAGCCACAAATGGATGGAACCTCAAATAGTTAATCTCCTATAGGTATTTTAATAATATCCATAATTTATATAAGGAAAAAGTTTATATAAGGTTGCAACCTTAAAATATAGAATTACATATACACCTCAAAACTCCATCAAAGAAGGTTGTTTTAATGTTGAAAAATTCTCTTGTTGATCATCTCGACAATGAGAAGTATTAATATATATAAAAAAAGATTTTACGTCCTAGAAATAGTGTATCTTGCAATACATTATTTAGACCGTCCATTTTCAAGTTTTTCATATATCTATAGTTCTACTTGATTTTAACCATTTTTGGAATTTAAAATTTTACAGTTAGATATGAAAGTAGATTTCGAGATAATTTACACCAAAATTACATGTTATGATAAATTTTGGAGCTACTTTAGATGTATAATGGGTGCGCTACTTTAGAAACCACACCCAATGTAGTTTCTATGAGGTTGCAATCTTAAACAATCCAATTAAGGCGCAACTTAAAATTTTATCATAACATGTAATTTTATTATAAAATATGTTAGTATTATCTTAAAATCTATTTCATACCTAATTAGAAAATTTTAAAATCTAAAACAATATTTTCAAATTAGGTATGAAATTAAGTATTATCTTAAAATCAACATTAAAACAATATTTTCAATAGATTTTTTAGGTGCATATGTGATTCTACATTTTAATCGTTGCAACCTTATTAAAACTTTTCCCTTATATAATATTTTCATATTGCCTTTTTTTTACTTTTATATTTTAACCCTAAGAGATCTGCTCGAGTCTGTGTGGGGCCCACGAGAGAAGAATACCAAGAGACGCGTTAAATGACTGGAAAGTCATGCCCCACGTCATGTTGTATTCCTTGACGCGTTGAATAATTGGCAGGGAAACAAATAGCAATTTTATTGTACGCATGGTCTGCAAAGCAAAGTTGCCAGGTAATGCATGGTCTGCAAAGCTAAGTTGCCGGGTACGCGTTGATATATATATATATATATATATATAGGAGGAAGAGGCCGGCGCTTCAACACAATCTACTCGAATCTGATTGAAGCAACCTGAATCTGATTGAAGTGGCAGCATTAGGGCTTTGCTTTACTTCAATCTAATATAAATTCGAAAGCTTTGGCCAAAGCAAAGCGAATTTGGTAACATTGCTACAAAGCGACTGTTTATCTTTTGTACAAGAATGTCATAACTATTTCTACTAATTAAAGGTCAAATTGGATGATTTAGGGTGAGTCACGGTATTCAATATATATATATATATATATATATATAACTTTGTATATATTCAATGGTACTCTTAGAACCACTCATTTTAAATGTTATGGGATAAGAGTGATTGTGATCCTCTTGTACAAAAGATACAGAGTCTCTTTCTAGACAATCTTTTACTATACGGTTAACATTTTCTTGGTTTTTAAGCCCAGGTTTTAATTTTAGGTGTGGTTTTTATTTGTAATTTTAGCCCCACTCTGATGTGAGCAACATTGAATTATTTTAAAATTTTATTATTATTTTGTGACATTTAGGGCAGTACGTTATCTCAAAAATCAAAATGCCCAATATCTGGTCTTAGTCCAAATATGGAGATATTAGATATGGGAAATGCTAGTGTAGGCCAGTAGGCCTACAACTAAATATGGGACCAACAACCTAAATTGAATTTGGGCCGAGTCAATGATCACTATTGCATTTCATATTTGAATTTGAATTTTTTTTTTTTATAAATCTAAATCACTTGAAGTATTGAACATGTGTTCTTTAAAAATAGAAGAGTCCAGTAAAAATATCAAAAAAATGTTTCATGAGAAATAAATTGATCAAAATACCTCCAAAATTTTTTCAAGGGTATTTTAGTTAATTTATATCTTGTGAATTATTTTTAAAATATTTTATTAGATGCACATGATGAGAAGAATAAATATCTAAAATTTCATTTGATTTGGGTTTGTAAAAAAAAAAATTAAAATCTAAATATAAAATGAAATCATGTTCGTCAGATCGGTCCAGTTAGGTCCATACGTAGCTATTTAACAATTCCCATTACATATTGCCTCTCGTTAGAATTTCTTTTAAGAATAATAGGGTAGGGGCCCATACTCACGATAGGAAAAACATTTTGCCTCTTGTGTTAGAATTTATTTTAAGCATGAAATGGTATGGATCGATGTTCACGGTAAGAAAAGCTTTCAAGACATCACCCGACCAACTAACCTTTACCCCGATTCTAGGGCTGGGGCTAGGACCGTTTGATATCACCAAAATCAAATCGCCTCGTACTTGGACTAGATTGATACATAAATTCCATGTTACTTATGCCTACCTTCCTGGGGCGCTCTGACTTTTAGCGTATTTGTACTGCACTACAGGTCAAAAAATAAAAAATAAAAAATAAAAAATAAAAAATAAAAAATAAAAAATTGAAAAGGAAATGATTTGATGGTGCTAATCGCAAAATCGGGTCAAATTATATAAGGGTGTGAAATTATAAAGAATATAGACCGTGATTCCACATTTATTTTCCCCACATATCGCATTGTGTAATGTTTTCCAAAGGCTTTGGCATTTGAGGTTGCTCCTCTGAGACCTTTCCATTAAGAATTCTCTCTCTAACATAATATTGCCTGTCTCTCTCTCTCTCTCTCTCAGATAATATTGCCCCATGATATGGCGGGTGGTTTGCTTTTGAGAGTGTTTATTTTATCTCTGGAACTGTTGACTGGATTGAAAAGAGCAGATTGTTATTCTGATGTTAATGTTGGGTTGGTTTTGGTTATGGATTCATGGGTTGGGAGAGTGGGAAAAATGTGCATAAGCATGGCCCTTCAAGATTTCTACGAGGACCACCCTAACTTCACCACTAGACTCACTATCTCAGCGAGAGATTCAGGTGGAGATGTTGTCAAGGCTGCTTCAGCTGGTAATCTCTCTCTCTCTCTCTCTCTCTCTCTCTCTCTGGTCTATCATTTGATGTCCTCTGTTTTAACCACAACCACATCCTCTAATTTTGAGGTTGTAGTTTGGGCATGGTTTTACAATGTTTCCAAAGTTTCAACCAATGCCCCAACATCTCTAAGAAAAGAAATGCATATAATGAACGCATTGGAGTTTCCTACAGTAGTTTAACTTCATCCCAGCCGTCAGATGTCAATAGCACAGCTGTGCTTTTATCCGATGAAGGATAACACTCCCTGGTATCCATTGCGGACATGATGAGATGCTGCTCAAGTAGTGTAGGAAGCTTCAGTGGGTTCTTTGTAAATTTAAACCACTGAAAACATAAGCAAAAATTACTTCCACGGTCTCAGCACATACAACCCTTTGTGCTACACAGCTTTAGACCTGATGAAGAACGTACAAGTGCAGGCCATAATCGGTCCCCAAACGTCGGAAGAGGCCGATTTCGTCGCCAATCTTGGAAGCAAATCTCAAGTGCCCATCCTCTCTTTCTCTGCAACCTCTCCATCTCTTTCTTCAACTCGCACTCCATACTTCATCCGAGCGACCCCTAACCATTCCACCCAGGCGAAACCCATCGCTGCCCTCTTCAAGGTATACAGATGGAGAGGGGCGGTAGCCATATACGAAGACTCCGACTATGGGACCGGCTTCATCCCCTACTTAACCGATGCCCTCCAGGAAGTCGACTCCCAGCTTCAGTACAGATGTGTGCTTCCCCCCTCTGCTCCTGAAGGCCTAATCAGAGAGGAACTCTTCAAACTGATGACCATGCAGACCAGGGTCTTTGTGGTGCACATGAGGTATCCTCTTGCCTCTAAATTTTTTCTTCAGGTACAACAAATCGGCATGATGAGCAGAGAGTATGCCTGGATCATAACAGATGGGATAGCAGGCATCCTCGACTCCTTGGATCCAGCAGTCATAGATTCAATGCAAGGGGTCATCGGTGTGAAATCCCACGTCGCAAACTCCGATCGCCTGGCGAATTTCACGACGAGGTGGAGACGGCGTTTTCGACAGGAGTACCCAGATGAACTACATATCCCGAGCTTAACCATTTTTGGCATAAGAGCGTACGACGCAGCCTGGGCTCTTGCTCTGGCAGTAGAAAAATCCGGCACCCGAGCCTTCAGTTTCCTGCCACCAATCGCCGGAAAATCGACCGGAAATTTTACCGACGTGTTGGCTTTAGGAACTTTACCCTCAGGACCAAGACTACGAAGATCCATCTTAGCCACAAATTTTGAGGGCTTAACGGGGAATATTGAATTTGTTAATGGCCAGGTCGAAGCATGCACTTTTCAAATAATCAATGTGATTGGGAACCAGGCACATGAAGTTGGACTCTGGTCACCAGAATTTGGTCTCTCACCCTACAAAAAAATATCAAATGGCGAGGAGGTCCTTGGTGTACACGTGGACGAATTATGGCCGGTGATCTGGCCCGGGAGATCAATGGCTGTGCCCAAGGGCTGGGTGATCCCCACAAACCAAAAGAAGTGGAGAGTTGGGGTTCCCGTTAAGACCGGTTTTACGGAGTTCGTGAAAGTGGAGCGGGATCCGATTAACGGCAGGCGAACGGTAACGGGGTTTTCTATCGACGTGTTTGAGGCGGTCGTGGAGTCTCTGCCTTACGCCGTTACTTACGAACTTATTCCCTTTGAAGATAGCCATGGAAGAGGCGCTGGGACATATAATGACATGTTGGATCAAGTTTATTTTGGGGTATGGCTCAAAGTGCTTGTACCTTCCCGTTTGAAATGTTATACCAGTCGAGCAATGTTTTTTAATTCCGTTAAAAGATAGATCGATCAAAATGCCTTTAAAATTTTCAAAGTATTTTGATCTGTTTATGTTTTGTGAAATATTTTTTCAATATTTGTATTAGAATCACATATTTTTTAAGATTAAAAAAAAAAGAAAAATAAATAAATTTCAAGTGATTTTGATTTGTAGAAACAAAACAAAAATTCAAATACAAAATGAAATTGTCGCCAATAAGTCTCTCAAGTAGAGGACTAACCAATAATGATATGTTATTTGAATCACTTGATGAAGATCTGACGACTGTGATTCCAACCATATTACTATTTATTATAGCTGTCTAGTTATTGTTAGCTTTTTCATATATATATATATATATATATATATATATATATATATACCATCCCAAAATAGAGGGGATAAGGCGATGATGATGAGCATATGTATCCATGTTCAACTTAAATCCCTTTTGCACAAGGATGAGGTTTCTATAAATCCTAGGCTTTATAAAAATAAAATAAACCCTCATCTCAAATCCTCGTCCGCAAAGCACTTTCGGCAATGAAAATCTCTATGAATGCTCTAAAATCAATTTTTAGCACTGACAATGAAATCCGAAACTCAAAAAATGGTAAAGCTCGTGTAAATCTATGAACACTTATTTTCAAGGTGAAATGGACGGTCTAGATAATTTGTTATAATACACACTATTTTTAGAGCTTGAAATCTTAATTATTTTTCACTACTACACTATAATGTTCTTGCCAAAATAATTGATGTAAGTTTTTCCCATACTTAAATTAGAATTTTCGATAAGTTATGAAGTGAGGCTTTATTTATTTTTGATAGGGGTGCAGCCCTATCAAATCAGTTTCCTTTGCTGCATAATTCTAACTCGTTTCGATGATTAGAACTATGATGCGGTTGTGGGAGACGTTTCTATCACTGCTAATCGATCGAACTACGTCGATTTTACGCTCCCATATACAGAGTCAGGGGTGACTATGGTAGTTCCAATGAAAAAGGAAAGAAGAAGCAAAGCATTGGCTTTCTTGAAGCCACTAACATTGGAGCTCTGGTTAATCACCACTGGTTTTTTCTTCTTAATGGCATTTGTGATCTGGTTTTTGGAGCATCGAATAAATGAAGATTTTCGAGGACCACTGTTAGAACAAATGGGCAAGGCACTTTATTTCTCCTTTTCCATGCTCGTATACTCTCACCGTGAGTACATCTCATTAGAAATCATTCTTTCAATTTCTTATTTACTGTATCGAACTAGATTATATGCTTGTCATTCTCCTTTTGCTTCATGTCTTAAGCAGATTTTCGGCTTATAACATGAAATTCATGCAACTCTACCTTTTACCTTTCCTAGTGCTCTTCTTTTCATTTTTATTTTTAGGAAAATTCATAAAATAAACAAAAAGTAAAGCCTTTTATCATTTTACCTTAGATGTTTTTGATATATCTCAAAACCCATTTCAATGTGTTATTTGATGGACTATTTGGGAATATTGTTCACAAAAATGATGAGCTACTTGAAACTAATAAATAAAGAGTATGATGTTGAATAGTTCAAAACTAGGTGTAGTGTAAAAGTTCATTACCTTTTACAAGCAAAAATCTTGGGCTTTTTTTAAAGAGTAATGATTTTATAGGACTCTCCCTCATTTATGTGTATAGGACCCCAAATGATCACCATTAAAATTAGCACGTATCCCTAGAAAAGATATCACATGGATGTAGGATTTGACTTTTCTATAGATCCGTGTCAAATTTAATAGTGATCTTTTGGGGTCCTACACACATGGGTGGAGAAGGGTCCTATAAGATCATTTCTCTTTCTTAAATACGGCATATAATTTGAGAGGCAGTCACAATCTTGCAGAGAGAGTCTTGCCATTGTTTGAGTTTTTCTCTTTTTTTTAAAAAAAATAATTGTTTCCTATTGTTTATTTAATTTGTGAGAGGGTGTTTCGGTCCAAAGCTTTGAAATAACATGTGGGGTTTGTTGGGAAAAATAAAATAAAATGGTGGAAAAATTTTATTTGATATTTGAGAAAATTTTGATCTTTTTTGAAAGGCTTCCCTTGATTTTAACAACATCCCCAAGTTTCCATATATTAATCTCAATGCTAGCTTACTGAATGCTAGCATTCCCCTCCTGTTTTAGTCCATTTTTTCATTACCAAGATGCCCTTTTCTTCCATGTCATGGACAAGAAAATCGACTCAGCAAAAGGTACTCAGCCCTTGGCCAAGCCGCATTACTCGGGCACATCTGAGTAACTCGCCTCTCCAGCCCTAGTTTTAAAAAAATAAAAAGTAATTTCCTCGAGCCCCATCTTAGTTTAAAAAATAAAAATAAAAATGCAAAAAAAGTAGTTATATATAATAGGGAAAAGTTTATATAGAGCCGAGACTCTAAACAATCAAATTTGAGCCTACCTCAAAACTTTTAGTAGAAGAAGTTGTTTTGATGCCCAAATATCATCAAATTGGTCATTTCGACATCAAGATGCATAGACATGAAAAAAATGGATTTCAAGTTTTAAAAATAGTGTATTTTGTAATGCATTTTTGAACTGTCATTTTTCAATATTTTCAAATTTTCATAGATCTATGTATCTTAAACCACATTTCTCAACATTATTTGAGGGTAGGCTCTAATTTGATTGTTTAGAGCCTAGGCTCTATTCAAACTATACCCTATATAATATAGCCTTTCCTTTGGTTGTAACAATCATCAAATGGTGGCACATTATTTTACATAACCAATAAAAATGGGCGTACAACATAACTCTTTGCCGAGTCCAAGTGACCTCAGCCAACACATTGAATCCATATCATGTACTCTTAATCTGATTTTTAGTAGATGTTCTACAGGTGATAGGATAACAAGCAACTTGACACGATTAGTGATCATCCTATGGCTATTTGTCGTGCTTATATTAAGTAGCAGTTACACAGCGAACTTGGCCTCCATTTTCACAGTAGAACAATTGCAACCTACTGTAACTGATCTTCAAACTCTTATAAATAATGGGGACTACATAGGATACAATCATGGATCTTTTGTGAAGGGCTTGTTGATGAAGAGGGGCGTCCCAGAGTCAAAGCTGAGGCCTTTTGCAACTATCGACTGCTTTGCTGAAGCCTTGTTAAATGGAAGCTCACGTGGTGGAGTGGCGGCAATTGTTTTCGAGATCCCTAACGTTAAACTTTTTCTCGCTTGCTACCCTGACAAGTTCACCACCGCCGGGCCGATTAACAGAACTGGAGGCTATGGCTTTGTAATATCTCTCTATTTCTTTCTCTCTCTTTGTCTGATTTACCTTCATTTCTCTAAAAACAACTAGACTGCCATTAATCTTGATTCCTTGAAACGCTCTTTTCTTAAGAGATTGCTACATTTACCTGAAATATCGGCCAAGTTCCGAAGCTGGTTAGCATATTTACATGTAGAAAAGTTTTTGTTGAGCCCACCGATTCATGCATCCACCCTGGGTTTTACAAATCAAGACATATTCTAAACGTCTCCAAATCTGTTTTCACCTCAAATCCTTGAATTTGTAGCTGCAAAAATAGTAAAGGTCTAATGAACTCAGTAGAATTGAAATAAAGGTCCAAACAAAAAGGGTAGAAGGTAGAGCTTTTTAAGGCTCAATACTACATATTTTTTCAGATAATTGATCACAGTGGTCGATATGACAGATTTGTGAAGCTTTGAATTTTCTTTCCATTTCCGACGTGGATATGGAAGTACAGTCATTATCGGGCCCGCTGGCTCTCAGGCTAGTCGGAAGTTGGGGCAGGGTTTATGCCTCAGGCCTGATGCTGGCCCCATAGTTCTGAATATATTCTGGCCAAGTCTGGGTCTGGGCTAGCACTAGCCCAACTTAGGCCCAGCCTGAAAAGCTTTTCAAGTATATACTACATGTATCAATTTTTCATAGTTGTATGGGGCCTCCCTGATTTTGATTTTTTGTTTTTAAATATAAGTAAATAAGATTCTTGCTCTTTGAACAGGTGCTCCCCAAAAACTCCCCATTACTATCTGACATTTCCAGTGCAGTTCTGAACATAACTGAGGGAGAAAAGATGGTGGCCATTGAGAACAAGTGGTTTGGGAAGCAAACAACACAATCAAGCTCATCTCCTGCTGATGCCTCTGAAGCACTAAGCCTTGACTGCTTTTGGGGTCTCTTCCTCATTGTGGGGGCAACAGCCATTGGAGCCTTGATAATATTTGCCATTGGGCTTTGGAATGAGAATCAAAATAGGGCTTTAAATGAATTTCCACTAGCTGACCCAAATCTATGGCAGAAGATAGTTGCCCTAACAAAACTCTTTGATGAGAAGGACCCTTTACCTCATAACTTCAAGACAAGAGAGATTGGTGTGAGAGAAATTGAGTTCAATAGAGATGGAGTCTTGAGTACTAGAGAAGACCCTTTAGGACTCGGTGCATTAGGGGATGTTCTCTCCAATGAGGGCACCACTCTGTCTCCTCGCACCACAGCCTCAGTTGGTGATGCTCCTATGCCTTCACCTCTCTCTTCTTTGGAAGATGATGATACATTTCTTCCCCTAAGGGATCACGCTCAAGAAATGTAGATGTAGTATGTATTTTACACTTGGTATACAGGTTTGGCTTATATCTCTCAAGCTGGCCTAAGGATAGGTTATTCCATTCCAAACCATGGTTTGGGGGCATTTCATTGACAAGTTTATTTGTAAAAATCAGAAATATAAAACTTTAGTTAGTGGCTTATTTGTGCATCACCACTCTTTCCTTTGTTTGTATGAGGATGATTCTCCTCTTGCCAATGCCGATCATGTTCAAAAACCATATTGTTTATGTAATATGTATTATATACTTGCTATAAGCTACTTTCACGATTGGCTTATGTGAATTAAGCAAATATTAAGGGTGCTCCTTGATTCCATGCCAAACCATGGTTTGGGGGCATTTTAAATTAATTTTGTTTTGTTTTGAAGTCCATGTTAAACGAAAGTTCACTTGTAAATAAATAACCCATCAATGAGATAGAGAGAGAGAAAGAAAGAGAGAATTCGCCCTGTTTGGTTCTAGGACCTCTTTTTGTTTCATCTCCTAAACTCACTCATTTGTTGACTGTGGTTGGCGAAGACTGAATAAATCCATCTATTAAGCACTGAAAAGCCAAAACCCTTGAACTCTGCAGTTTCTAGGGTTCAAAAAACTTCAAAATCTTATCCTAGGGCTTACTTGTCTGAGCGTAGTGTCACCAAATCGCAAGTATCGTTTCCCTCTGGTCACAATGTCCTCGTTCTTAGTGGTATACTACCATTGGAGTCTAAATTCCCTAACAGTATTTTGGGAATAATCTCGGCCAAGCAATTTGGTCTTTGGTCGAAGCGAGTTACTCAGGTGAGCCTTTGATCTCAGCATAAAAGGTTTCAAGCTTTCTTGTTGACCCCTAAACCCTAAAACCCTTACACCTTAAACCCTAAACCCTCTCTAAACTTGGGTCTTTAAACCGAACTAACAATGTTCTAAGTAGAGAACAATAATGGTTGGTAAGGGTGTCAATAGTTTGTCAAAGAGTTGGGACCTCCCTTAATTGTTAAGCAACTCACACTCCATGAAACTTTTCTAAACGCCAAAGATACATTAAATCTATAAGCGACAAGATTTAACCTAGTAATTAATATAAATAAATAAATAAATTATATATATATATATATATATGGGTTCGGTTCCTATAAGGTTGCAACCTTAAACAATCTAATTAAGGTTCACCTCCAAATTTTATCATAACATATAATTTTGTTGCAAAAAATTCTTAGGATTATTTTAAAATCTATTTTCATATATAGTAAGAAAAGCTTAAAATCCAAAAATAGTTAAAATCAAGGAGATCTATAAACATATGAAAATCTTCAAAATGGACGGTCTAGATAATGTGTTTCAAGATGCATCATTTTTTATACTCAGAAACTTTTTTTTATATATTCATACATCTCGGTGTCGAGATGATCAAATAGAGGGTTTTTCAATATTCAAACAGCCTTTTCAATAGATTTTTGAGGTGCATATATAATTCTACATTTTAAAGTTGCGACCTTATTTATATATATATATATATATATATGTCTTAAAAAATTTAATTCACAAGATTCAATGAGAACAATCCAAATTTTGAAGGGCAAGATCCAGGTATTCAAGAAATTAAATCCAAACTTTTTTCCCTTAAAAATAAATATTTAATGATACCTAGATCCCAAAATTTCAAATAAAAAAAAGAAAAGCTTTGAGTTATTCTTATGCCCGACGGAGTTGTTGTGCAGTATGCCCCCACAAATACGACACTCCCTCATATAAAAGCTCATTTGGGGGACGTTTTGTCAAGCAATCGTGTTTTTTAGTCCACTTGTAGGACCATAATTCACAAAGAGTCAAAGACCTCTCGGTGAATACTTTCAAAACGTTCAGTCTATTTCTTTGGGTTAGTCTTGAAGATTATCACTTTCCAAAAGATATGAATAGACCTGGTATGTATCTTAAAAGATTTGCTTGTCAATGAAATGGGGAAGGTGGACCGACTCAGATTGAACCAGCCTCATTCAACAGCCAAATTTGATTTTTTTTTATTATCTTTTATTTAAAAATAATATGAAAATTGGGCAATAGCTTCATTTTTATAAGTAGAATTAAATAAAAATAATGAAAAGAAATCAATATGAAATATTGATCAAAATAAATTTAAGGGTATCTTGGTTATTTTTTATTTAAAATAATTTTAATTATATTTACTTAGTTACATTTATAAAAATACATCTTCCACCCAAAAATTTAGATAAATATCTTATTTTAAAAAATTAAAAAAAATAATGAGACTAATTCTTAGCCAGGCCTTGTCAACTCAACCATTGGAACGGTCCTTTGTGAAATGGGCAAGAAATTTGGTTTGGATGAACATATTTTTAAAAGATCATGGTTTGACTAACCGAGGTCCCAAGTTCAAAAGTTCAAACACGCAAGTTTGTTGATTGAAGGAAAATTCCTTTGTGCATCTACATGGACGTAACTTGTGCGTTCAACTATCCAATCTTTAAGTTTATTCGATTATTTAACTCTTTCATTATTTTATAGCTATTCTTTGTTATTTAAGGCCAAAGACATGTACTTTTCAGTAAATTAAAATGGACTAAAGAAAAATACTTTATAAATTTATATATAAAACTGCCTATAAGTTGATCTCATGTACGGCAAAACAACCAATAACTTATTATTATGAAAATTACTTTTATATTGCAGAGTCTCATAGTGAGGTCTCTGACTCCATTTCCACCAAAGGGTGGGGCCTAAATCCCCACTTACTAACAACTTTAGTTTAGAAAAGGGGCTGGGATTGTGGTGGTAGCATCCTCACATCCAGTTACCACATCGTGGTATCCATTCCTACTGCTGACATCTAATCTATTGAAAAGGGCAGGGATCGTGGTGGTAGCATCCCCACATCCAGATACCACATCATGATATCCACATCTACTGACACCTAATATATTGAAAAGGGCAGGGATTGTGGTGGTAGAATCCCCCCATCCAGGTACCACATCATGATATCCACATCCAGATACCACATCATGATATCCATTCCTACGCACCACCCAATTAACACTTTCAAAATGTAACTTCCTAATGTATTGAAACCACATCATGATATCCATTCCTACCGCTGTACCCCCAATTAACGCCTTCAAAATGTAACTCCCTAATATATTGAAAAAACAGATATTGGTTCGTCAAAAAATACGAAACAGACAAATTGGCCCTCAGCCAACATAATGGAATCAACATACGAAACACGAGATTGGCCCTCAGCCAATAGAATGGAATCAACATACAAAACACGAAACAGACAAATTGGCCCTCAGCCAATAGCAATGCGAGCATGGAATCAACATACGAATCATGACTGCTCGGAAATAGACAAATTGGCCCTCAGCCAATAGCAATGCGAGGATGGAATCAACATACGAATCATGATTGCTCGTTTGGTTCGTGCGTAACAGTTTGCATATGTGAAACAATTCCCTTCCAATCTTGTTTTTTCCCATGTTTGGTTCAACATTTATGGAAATCATGTGTACTTAGTTTTTTATGTTTGGTAACCCATTGGTAAACTATCTCCTACTCTTTCTTTCTCACTCTAAAAAACAATTTTATCTTTTTAGAAACCAAATCTCTCTCTCTCTCTCTAAGTTCCAACCTCTCTTTCTCTCTCTAAAATACTTTCTCTCTCTAGA
Organism: Amborella trichopoda; assembly: GCF_000471905.2. Next base: position 3,077,877 of record NW_006498608.1, on the reverse strand, counting down.
AACCCAATCTCTCTTTCTCTCTCTAAAAACCTATTTCCTCTATCTAGAAACCCAATCTCTCTTTCTCTCTCTAAAAACTCATTTTCTTTCTAGAAACCCAATCTTTCTTCTCTCTTAAAACCACTCATTTTTTCTCTCAAGAAACTCAATCTTTATTTCTCTCTTTAAAACTCATTCTCTCTCTGGAAACTCAATCTTTCTTTCTCGCTCTAAAAACTTAATATTTCTTTCTCTTTAAAAATCCAATCTATCTATTTCTATCTAAAAACCTATTCTCTCTATAAACCCAATATCTCTTTCTCTCTCTAAAAACTTATTTTCTCTCTCTAGAAATCCAATCTCTCTTTCTCCCTCTAAAACCCATTCTCTATCTAGAAACTCATTATCTCTTTCTCTTTAAAAACCCAATCTCGCTTTCTCTTTCTAAAAACATATTTTCTCTATCTAGAAATCAAATATCTATTTTCTCTCTAAAAAACCATTATCTATAAAAACTCAATCTCTCTCTAAAAATCATTTTCTCCCTCTAAAATATATTTGTCTTCATCTCTCTAAAACACAATTTCTCTCTAATACCTCTCTCTTTCTCTCTCTAAAAACCCATTTTCTTTATCTAAAAACACAATCTCTCTTCTTTTGTAAAAACTCACTTTCTCTCTCTAAAAACCCAATCTCTCTCTCTAAAAAAACCCATTTTTTTCTAGAAACCCAATCTCTCTTTTTCTCTCTAAAAACCCATTTTTTCTCTAGAAACCCAATCTCTCTTTCTATCTCTAAAATTCCATTTTCTCTCTTTAGAAACCCGATCTCTCTTCCTCTCTTTAGAAATCCTTTCTCTCTAGCAACCAAATCTATCTTTTCTCTCTCTAGAAACTCATTCTCTCTAAAACCCAATCACTTTTCTCTTTTTAAAACCCACGCTCTCTAGAAATCAATATTTCTTTCTCTCTAAAAGTCCATCATCTCTCTAGAAAATCAATCTCTCTTTCTCTCTCTAGAAACCCATTCTCTCTCTATAAATCCAATTTCTCCTTTTCTCTTTAAAAACCCTCTCCCTCTAGAAACTAGCTTCAGAAAAGAGAGATATGACGGCCGAAAGAAAGAGAGAGAAAGAGATCTGGACTGAGGGAGGTCTATCATCTTCTCATTTCTCAATTCTCATGAATGGTAAAGCAACTGGTTTCTTTGGGAGCTTTGAGGTTTCAGACAAAGGGATCCACTATCACCTTTTTTATACAAATTGGTGGCGGAAAGTTTCAGTATTATGGAAGAGGTGTATCCTCACATGGTCTTATTTTAGGTATTGAAGTTGGGAACAATGATCCGACTGTTTCACATAATTTTTGTGATCCAAATGTAATGGAAATCAGTGGATTGTGGACATTTCTTTTTAAAGAGCGTTTAAATGGAAACATGGCTGAAAGTTAATCTCTCTAAAACCAAGTTGATCGGCATTGGATGTCCTCAAAATATAGTATCAAGGATGGCTGGTGTGTTAAGATGTGATGTTGAGAAGATGTCTTGCAAATGCTTGGGTATACTTTTGGTTGATTCGAGGCCCTCAAAGTATATTTGGGATTCAGTGATAGAGAGATTTAATAAAAAATTGGATTTATAGAAGGCAACGATTTTGTATTTTGGATGTCGATATACAATTATTAAATCTACTCTACCAACCTTCAAGTCTACTATATACCTTTATTTAGAACAGCTACACAGATTGTTAGTATTATTGAGAGACTTATGAGGAATTTTTTGTGGGGAGATGATGAAAAAAAGAAAAAAAATTTCATTTGATTAGTTAGGCTAAGGTGTGCGCACCTATAAAAGAAGGCAGTTTGGGGACTCGTAGATTGAAAAGCAAGAACTCTACTTTACTTATAAAATGGTTGTGGAGAGTTCGTACGCAACAAGGCTCATTTTGGGTAACAAGTTCTAAGAGAAAATATGGAATAGACCAACAATATGATATTATAAAGCCCCCAAAACATAAGGTCAATCTTTCCCATATTTTGAGGGGGATAGATTTTGAGAGACCTATTTATCTTTGCTACTTCCAGAAAGTAGTGGGTAATGGGGAATCTACACTTTTCTAGTATGATAAATGGTTTAGTGACTACCCTCTTAGATACCATTTCCCAAAAGTATTTTCTAAAGTTTCAAACCCACTAGCTACGGTGAGGGATACTAGTGGGGATGCTCATATTAACATTGTTTGGTCAATTCATTACAAGTACATGAGAATAACTAATACTTTTTATCCTTGAGTATCAAACCTTGTTGGACATGTTAAATAATGTCCAGCTTTCCCTAATGTACAAGATGATGTGATCTGGGACCTTACTACTTTAGGAACTTTTTCGATTAAGTCAGCTTATGCCATTATCTTCTGTGATTGATATAGACAACTGGATTTAGGACTTTCCCAAATAAACTTCATGTCCTGCTTAAAGTATAGTTGTCTTTTTAGATCTTATGTCAAGACAAGCTAGCCACTGTGGGTAACTTAAGAAACGGGGGTCTCATTTTAACCAATGTCTGCATGTTGTGCAAAGCTAGCAATGAAACGGCCCAACATTTATTCCTCTTCAGCCCTTTTATTTCTGATATTTGGAATTGTGTTCACCAATACTTTAATTTATCCAATCCAATTCCATAACATTGCAGGTTACTCATCACTCAATGGTTATCCTCTGGTATTCCAAAGGTGGCCAATATATTATGGCGTTCTTTGTGGGCAAGTGTCCTATGGGGTTTGTAGATGGAGAGAAATCGAAGAGTGTTTGAAGGAGTTATTAGAGATTTTGTTATGCTAAAATCTAATATTCTAGCCTTGGCAGCAGGTTGGTTCTCCTCTCACAAAAATAGTAGCTCTACATGAAGGAGTCTCGTCCTTAATAACCCCTTAACAGTGGTAACTTTAGGTAACATGAGATCTGGCCAAAGAGTTGTTGTTTGGTCTCCTCCTCCATTATGCTCAATTAAATTGAATTTTAATGGTAGTAACTTTGGGAATTTAGGAGTAAAAAGCTATGGTGGGCTGATTAGAAATCATTTGGGCTATGTTTTATGCTCATAACCAGGTCCTTATAGTATTGCTACCGCAAATGAAACAAAGGATAGAGGTCTCTTGGGGATATTGAAACTCCTTTCACGTTAGGAAGGGCAGAAGATTATTGAATGAGACTCAACAAATGTCATAGCTTGAAGTAGTGGAGAGTTCAATGTTCGATGGAGTATTAGAATTTTGTTTGATGAGATTAGGAACATCCTTTTTTGTTTCAATGCTATCTTGCAACATTACTTTCGTTAGGCGAATGAGGAGGCAGACGCCTAGGCCAAAGGAGAAGCTAACTTCCCTTCTTTGGTTATTAATTTTTCCTAATGGTTCCTCTTGTTTTGCTTCATGTATCTTTTGTATCGTGTAATACTATTTTGAGTTAATAGAAAGTTTGTGTTAATGTTCAAAAAAAAAAAATAGAGAGAGAGAGAAATGGGTGATGGAAAGAGAGAAAAATATTTTTCTTTCTTTTTTATTTTATTTTTATTTTTTTTCGTGGTTTCAACCCCTTGTTATAAACTTGAATGCAATATTTTTTCGAGTCTGCATGACGAGTAATGGATCGTCAAGAACTTACTCCCCATCTAGTGGGGTGGGGAATCCTTTTCACACTATTTGCTCCTTGTGGTGGTAAAACTATTTCCTATGAAAAGGTTTTCATCGACTTCACACATGAACCAAATATGTGTAACCAATGGTTTAAAAAACGGATCGGTGACTCGGATCGGGCTTCCAAAAAACCGATCCGGATCGGCGAATCGACGATCCGGATCGGGAATCGGGTGAATCGGTCAGAATAAAGCTTAAAAAAAATTCAAAAAAATTATTAAAATTCATTATAAATATTGTTTTTTAGGAATTCAATAAAAAACGAGGGTACTTCATTAAGAATTTTCATGTTTTTGAATGAATATGCGAATATTGATATGTTCTTTCCCTGCATGAACCGCCATTCAGCATTTAATTTACAGTATTTCCTGCTCATCCCTACACTGTTGCTGTTGGGACTCGATATGTGAATAATATGGCTGGGATAGGGTGGTCTCAGAATCATCATCTCTCTCATTTTCTCTTTGAATAATATGGATTAAAAAAAAAAATAACAAATTTTCAAAAAAATCGATCATGGATTAAAAAAAAAATCACAAATGTTCAAAAAATTCTATCATGGATTACAAAAAAAAATTCGATCATGGATTAAAAAAAAAATCACAAATTTTCAAAAAATTCAATCATGGATTACATAAAATTCGATCATGGATTACATAAAATTCGATCATGGATTACATAAAATTCGATCATGGATTTCATAAAATTCGATCATGGATTACAAAAAAAACAACAAAAAAAACAAACAAAAAAAACAAACAAAAAAACAAAAAATTACAATACGTAGGATTACAAAAAAGAAAAAACAAGTTCGATCATGGATTACAAAAAATTCAAACATGGATTACAAAAAACTCTATCATGGGTTACAAAAAAAGCAAAAAACAAAAAATTCAATCATGGATTACAAAAAAAAAACAAACATTTCGATCATGGATTACAAAAAATTCTATCATGGTTACAAAAAAAAAAAAAACAAAAAAATTGATCATGGATTACAAGAAAAGAAAACAAACATTTCGATCGTGGATTACAAAAAATTCTATTATGGGTTACAAAAAACCAAAAAATTCGATCATGGATTACAAAAAAACAAAAACAATTCGATCATGGATTACAAAAAAATCGATCAAGTATTACAAAAAAATCTATCATGGATTATAAAAAACAAAAAAAACAAAAAACAAAAAAAACAAAAAAAAAAAAGAAATTCCGTACGGACTCGCCGATTCACTGTTCGGACTTGCCGATTCCGTACAGTGAATCGGCGATTCACTGTACAGAATCATCCGGTTCTCTCTAGAACTTGATGATTTCCGATTTTTTAGGCGATCCAGTCCCCTTTTCACGATTTCCGAGTCCGGTTCGACTCGGCGTTTTTTAAAACACTGTGTAACTGTTTGTTTCTTGTGCAGTTTGTTTCACGATGCAAGTTTTCCTACCAGCCAAACGAGCTCTAAGTCTCCGTCGTCTGTCAACTACTTGCATAGAACATTGACCAAAAGCCAATACAAGGGGTGCCGTGACAAAGGGGGATGCCCTCATTTCCACATACTTTATGAAGTCCCATGACCCTGTTATATGTGACCAAGGGGAATACCCTCATTTCCACATACTTTATGAAGTCCCATAACCCTATTATATGGGCTTTGGCCTAGGCTTTGGTTTACAGCCATGAAGAGAGAAATGGCAAGGGTTCTTCTTTTGAATGTTTTTCTTGTGTTCCTAACCCTGGCCAAAGGGGAAGAGAGAGATGTTATCAAAGTTGGAGTTGTTTTGGACATGGATTCATGGGTTGGGAGAGTGAGCAATATGTGCATAAGCATGGCCATTCAAGATTTCTACAAGAAGCACCCCAACTTCAACACTACCATACTTCTTTCTTCAAGAGATTCAGGTGGAGATGTAGTCCAGGCAGCTTCAGCTGGTACTCTCCCTATCTCCTCTATGTGTGTGGTCCTTGCGCAGGTCTAATCTTCTCAGTATGGTAACAATTTTTTCAAATATCTCCGAAGCTCTCTCTCCTTCCCCCCCCCCCTCCCCCAGGAGGGACACATTTAATGCTTAGTCATAGATAAAACAAAAAAATTTGAATTATTTCAGAATTACTGAAAGTATGAAACAACATCATTTGTGAAGTTGAAAATTAGACATCCATTCGTGTGTTTGTGCACATTTTTTGGTGGATGAGAAGCAACTTAGCGAGGATATCCTGAGAGGAAAAGGTTCTTTTGGAGAGAGTGTGTGTTTTGTGAAGCCTCTTACGCCTAAGAGAGAAGTGAAGAGAAACCTCTTGAAGAGAGAAAGCGAAAGGAAAGAAAAAAACCCAGATAGAGAAAAACCTCTAGAGAGAAAACGAGCCTGGTATACTAAGAGAGAGTGTTTGCTTATTGGGAGAAGCAGTTGTTACACACTAAATACTTGTAATCCCTTTTGTTGAAGTGGACAGTGTGCCTCTCACATAAAGATAGCCCTAAAAGGTGAACCAACTTAAAAAAAAAAAAAACTTGTGTTTCGGTGTTTTGTAAGTATTGTATACTTGTATCTCTTCCTTTTTCTCATTTTTCTTTCAATAAGTTTTCAATATTTTGTCCTTGAAAGTTACACTCTCATTCTTCTTTCAATAAGTTTTCAATATTTTGTCCTTGAAAGTTACACTTTAGTAAGTGCATCCGCATACCCGTGAGAGGGCTCGTATTCAGCTGGGCATCCCGAGACCCGTCAAGGGCTCAGCTGCATGTTCCTTTTGAACGACTAGGTAGGAAATCGCCACCAACCAATGTGTGAAACCATTTAGTAGTGTCTCTGTCTATAGATAGATGGTGATGCTCCAGCCCACGTGGACAATGGAAGTTGTCTAACTACCATGACGGTGGTGAGCTCAATGATGTAGTGAAAGTCTTTGAAAGGGAAGGGAAATTACAGCACTCCAACCCACACCATCCATCGACAATGGATGGTGAATATGGAATCCGAGGGTTGGGTACACCCACTCAAAAGTGGCAAAAGGTTGGGCCTGGGCTAAACCAGGCCACGACTGGGCCTAATGCACCCAAAAGAAGAAAAGCATGAAAAGATAGGAAAATAAAGGAAAATAGGTCCCAATCTTACAAGGTCGGCCCAACTGGGCTCAGCCAGGTCCATTGCCTGCCCTACAAAAACACAACAGCGTATGGCTCATACTTTCTCCTTTCTAAAAATACAAAAAACATCAATTGCATAGAAGACAATTCCTCGACTTTTTGTGCACAGGACAATTCCTCAATTAAATGAAGAATGCTCGACCATGTGCTCTTATAAATGATGAGAGATCAAAAGATGGATTTAACGGAGTAAATCAATAGTCGAAACGTGTCCCCGGAAAACAAAACCTTAGGGAACAAAATGGTGCGGTGGCCCAGAACGTTTATTCGGATTTCCTGTTTGGTAGATTGGAGATTCGGATTGGCGATCTCGTCTACAGAACCAATCAGTGGTCTATAGAATCAATCATTAAAAGTTAAATAAATGAAAAAGAAAAAAAATGTAGGGTCGTTTTAGACGGGTTCTCTAACAAAACCAACGGTTCTGTAAGAGAACTCGCTAGAACCTGCAGTCTAATGGGGAGAACGAGCAGATTCTCGACATTTAGCAAAAACGATTTGAGCATGACGATTCCCAATTCGAATCAGCCGGTTCCGATCTGAATCGATTTTTTTTAAAATTTTGGGTGAAACCATTGGGAAATATTCAAAGAAGGGTGCGGTAGGTATAGAGCTGACGCTCTAAACAATCAAAGTAAATCACACCTTCAAATAGCATTGAGAAATATGGTTTCAATACTGGAAATCTTTGTGATAGCTTTAAAATATATTTTCATCTTAAATTATAAAATTTACAGCTTTAAAAATAGTGTAGATCAAGCAGATCTATGAAAACTTGAAAATCTTGAAAATGACGGTCCAAAACTGCGTTATAAGATGCACTATGTCCGAAACTTGAAATCATTTTTTTCTCTTGTTCATGTATCTTGATGTTGATATAATCAATTTGAAGATATTTGGACATCAAATAACCTCTTTTAATGAAATTTTTCAGGTGGGGTCTAATTTGATTGTTTAGAGGCTCGGTTCTAATATAAACTTTCTTCTTCAAAGAATAGGTTAGTTTTTAGGTTATCTTTACCCACACAGTCCCAACGGACCAAAAGTTGCGTGGCATGTACATTCTGCTGTTAAATACAACGATACGGTTTCTATGCGGCCAGCCCGCATATTGTAGAAATGTGGGCTTGGCAATAAATATAGTTTTTAAATATAATTTTATCCTAATTTTTAGAGAATATATAATCTTTAATATGGAGATCATGAATGTGAAAAAATATATATTTGAAAACTAAAAATAATAATTATATTTAAAAAACATTTGGGCTGTTAGTTACAATTGTTTTTAAATGGACCGCCTATTTGCATCCATCTTTAAGATGGGTGCTTTATACCTCTGGACCGCATATTGTATAAACGCAGTGGGTGCTTTATACCTCTGGACCGCATATTGTATAAACGCAGTCCAGCCAGCATGAAACAATTTTCCTAAATATAATTCGACGGTGTAGATTGCACTAGAAATCGAGATAATCGACTTTTTTAGTGCAATTTGCATTGTCTAACTACATTAGATTGTGCAGATGTCAGGAACCCACTAGAACATGTACTGGCCGAATACATCAAGCACCATTTTTAACAAATAACGACCATTGTTTTTAAAATTTTAAAAATAATAGTTATTATTTCATTATTTTCTCTTTTGATTATTTTACTAAGATGAACTAACACTTGAGATCATGGTCTGAGACTGTTTTCTGATAGCCACTATGTGATAGCCATGTTCTTTTTATTTGGGTGAATTGACACACTTGCATGTGTAATGTAAGCACACCCAGGATAAAACTAACATCGCCTCCCCTTCTTTCATCTGAGGTAAGGATATGTTGAAGCATTGGTCCTCTTTTTTTGTGTTTCAGCTTTGGATCTCATGAAGAATGAAGGAGTGCAGGCGATCATCGGCCCGCAAACATCTGCAGAAGCCGATTTTCCTGTTCATCTTGGACAAAAATCACAAATCCCTATACTCTGTTTCTCTGTGACCTCACCTTCTCTCTCGTCCTCGCATACTCCTTACTTTATTCGAGCGACCCCCAATGACTCGGCCCAAGCGAGACCCATTGCAGCTCTCGCAAAAGCCTACAACTGGAGAGAAGCTGTTGCCATATACGAAGACACCGAATATGGAGCCAGCTTCATTCCATACCTAAGAGATGCACTCCAAGAAGTTGGCTCTCAAATTCTATTTAGATGCGTCCTTTCCCCCATGGCTTCTGAAAAGTTAATCACCAAGGAGCTCAATAGACTGATGGCTATGCAAACCCGGGTTTTTATCGTTCATATGATGTCTTCTCTGGCCTCCCGATTGTTTCTGCAAGTACAACAACTCGGCATGATGAGCAAAGAATATGTCTGGATCATAACAGATGGGATCTCCAATCATTTAAACTCTATGGATCCTACAGTCAAGAGCTCAATGCAAGGGGTGATTGGTGTAAAAGCATACATACAGGAGTCGAAACATTTGGCTAAATTCACAGCTAGGTGGGAGCAGCAATACAAGGAAGAGTATTCAAATGAAAAAGAAATTCCAGATTTAAATGTTTTCGGTTTAAGAGCCTATGATGCAACTTGGGCTCTAGCTCTTGCAATTGAAAAATCTGGCACGGAAGCGGCAAACTTCCGGCAACCAATCCCTGGGAAATTGGCCGGAAATATGACGGATCTCTCAACATTACGAATTTCCATATCAGGACCAAAACTCCTGAGAGCCATCTTAGAGTCCCGATTTAGAGGTTTGACCGGCCAAATCCGGTTCATTAATGGAGAGCTTCTGGGTTCCAAATTTCAAATTGTTAACATTGTCAAAGAAGGTGTGAGAGACGTTGGGTTTTGGTCGCCGGAGTCCGGACTGTTACGTGGCTGGAAAATACGTCAGAAGGAAAAGGATCTCAGACGATTGATCTGGCCTGGTGGATCTGCGGTGGCGCCCAAGGGTTGGGTGGTGAACCCAAATGGTAAAGAGAAATTAAGGATAGGTGTTCCATTCACTCATGGGAAGTTTGTGACTGTGGAAGAAGACCCTATCAGTGGTGCCCAAAGGGTGACTGGTTTCTCTGTTGATGTTTTTGCTGAGGTTGTGAAAGTTTTGCCTTATAATCTTCCCTACGAGCTTGTCCCATTTGGAGATGGCCATGGCAAAAGTAAGGGAACATATGACGAGCTGGTTTACCAAGTGTTTCTTGGGGTTAGTATACTATTCAGTAGCCTTTTAATCCTCATTTTATCAATGAAAAGTACACAAAGACACCATTTACTTTTGGTACAAGAAGGTTATTATTATTCTTATCCAGCAGATTTCAAATTGGGTGGTTGTAAGAGTCTTATCGGCTACACTCAAAGATCAAAAAGAAATTTCTCGAACTTTTTGACACATTCCAACCCATCCAATTTGACATCTAATGGCTAAGAGTGATTGTGACTCCTTGTAATAAAGATAAATGATCACATAATATACACTCTTTTATCAAATATTATAGTTCATATAAAACGTCAATTTTAAACAATCAAAGTCAGGCACACCTCTAAATATATTGAAAGATGTAGTAGTTCACGTTGCAAAAAACACTATAATGATTTGAAAATCTATTTCCACTCCTCATTATGAAATTAAAGCTCCACAATAGTACAGATCAAGCAGATTTACAAATATTTGAAAATCTTCAAAAAAAATACGGTTCATATATTTTTGGATTGAATTAGAAGGGAAGAGGACCCCTACCCATTTTCTATTAAAAAATTGAAGCTAAATAGATACCTTCTTTTATTAGAAAACATTAACATAAGATGTCAACCTCTTATTGTAGTAGTAAGGAGTACTTCAAAAACCTACCAAAAGATATTGTTCCAACACTGCTAAACCCTCCAATTGATCATCTTGACCTCGAGATATATCGATAGCAAAAAAAATAATGATTTCAACTCTTGAAAATAGTGCATCTTGTAATGTATTATCTGGATCATCCATTTTCAATATTTTCAAGCATTTGTAGATTTACTCAATGTTCACCATTTTTTGAGCATTAAATTTCATTATTAGGAATGAAAATAATTTTTTACGCCATCACAAAGTTTTTGACATTAAAACTACTTCTTTTAGAATAATTTAGAGGTGCATCTTACTTGGATTGCTTAAGGTTGTCACTTTATACAAACCACAACGTTTTTTATATCCACACATCTCAAACCATAATCAAGTTTGAGGTGTGATACACACCAAGCTCTCGAATTTCACATTTGATAGCTAGGTAAAATTATGATCATCGTACATGCATTGTATTGGTGGTAATAGAACTACGATGCTGTTGTGGGCGATGTAACAATCATAGCGAACCGATCAAATTATGTCGACTTTACGCCACCATACACAGACTCGGGGGTGTCAATGATAGTGCCTGTTAAAAGGAAACACGGGAGTGATGCATGGACATTTTTTATGCCTTTGACATGGGAAGTTTGGTTGGTCAGCACTAGTTTCTTCTTCATCATAGCATTTGTGATTTGGTTTCTTGAGAATGGGAGAAACAAAGATTTTCAAGGTCCACTGAGAGAACAAATGGGCAAAGCACTCTATTTCTCCTTCTCAACACTAACCTTTTCTCATCGTGAGTATTTCTACCATGAAGTCTTTTTGTTTTGCTTTTTTTCTCCCAAATATATGTTCTTCCTATAATGAAAACCAGACCATTGGGTACACTAAAGACTATGTCAAAAAAAATTAGAAATTGTAGATAGTTTTGTTAGATTCTGTCCCCATTTGGTTGGGATAAGGATGGAGGTAGTTTTGTTAGACCGCGTTTTACCATGTGAATAGTCATTTTTCTGCTCAAATACTATATGATTTTCTATTTTAGCATTTTATGTTCCTTATTAATGTAAATGAACTAAGCATTTCCTTTTGATTTTCTTTTGCACTACTTAGCCATGAAATCATGAAATCATGACATCAAACAACTAGACTTCATTTGAACAACACCGTCTCGTTTTATAATGCTCAATATTTCTATTTGATGGCATTTATCTAATTAATAATTGATGTTTTCCAGGTGATAGGATAACCAGCAATTTGACTCGGGTTGTTATCATCTTATGGTTGTTCCTATTGCTTGTATTAAGTAGCAGTTACACTGCCAACTTGGCCTCCATTCTCACTGTAAAGCAATTGGAGCCCACTGTTACAGATATTCAATTTCTAATAAGAAATGGCGACTATGTGGGGTACCAAAATAATTCTTTTCTGGAAGGGCTATTGAAGAAGTTGGGGATCCCAGAATCGAAGCTAAGGGCCGTGCAGAAAGTCGATGACAATGCCAAAGCCTTGTCAAAGGGCAGCTCTAAGGGTGGAGTTGCAGCAATCTTTGATGAGATCCCCTACATCAAAAGTTTTCTCTCTGGCAACCTTGATAAGTTCACTATGGCCGGACCTACTTTCAAAACCGGAGGCTTCGGATTTGTATGTGTTTTGTGTATATGTGTGTGTATTTCAAATGGCAATTTGCTAAAAAGTACCCTTCAATCTCAAGCCAATCGTCATGGAGTCTTCCCACACAAACTTTAGGCAGTTTTTTCTATAGACAAAGTTAATCTTCCCACTCACTTACTAGTCTCCCCAAATAACATCCTACTAGAGAGGCTTCACCATGAACCATGAATTAATATCAATATGAAAGATTTTGATCCATATAAGTTTCCCTTTTACTCTTATCTCATTGTAAGAGTTACATCTATCGTTATAGAAATGTATAATACCAATGTTTAATGAGTGCTTACCTCATTCCAGTACTTGCTTTATAAAAGATTGGACTTCACAGCTGAATATCTGAATTTTCAGTATGTTCCATATCTGATTTTTCAGTATGTTCCAGGTACTTCCGAAGAACTCTCCAATGCTTTCAGACATATCTAGAGCTGTTCTAAATGTAACTGACGGAGGTGCCGTGGCAGCACTGGAGAAGATCTGGTTTGGGGAACAAACCACAAACCCAAACCTTTCGAATGTACGCACCTCCTATGGTCTGCAATTTGACAAATTCTTGGGCCTCTTCCTCATGGTCGGTACCTCTTCTATTGCGGCTATGGTCATATCCTCTTTTCAACAGTGCAATGATCATCGCAGTTAAGAAACTTGCAGAATGCACTGGACAATATTCACCAACATGGTAAACAATTTTATGAAGGGGATCTTTCATCCTGTAATTGGAAGTGGAAGAGAGATTTGGGATAGAGGAAAAGAGCTCAATAGAGAAGCCCCCAACATTTACTGGTCCTCCCTGCTTTGGCTTACGTTTGGAAAGCTTTAGCTGCAATGTTGGAACTCTCTCATGTGAAAGATGATGATATCTTTTGCCTACTTGGGCTTACTTATATATAATATAAATGTTTATTTATTTGGTAAGTTTAAATGTATACATGAAAACATTAGAGAGGCTTCAACTATCTCATTTCACTTTTCAAGATTGTTATCTTTATGGAACCTTGTTTCTCAATGATTCTCGTACAACCATTCATTTTGAATTTGAAATTTAAAAGACAAAAATGATTGTGACCTCCATGTACAAAAGATAAATGGTTTCTTTATAGAGAATACTATCTTTATTAAGGCGGGTTTTTTCGTAAGCCAACAAATCAGACATATTTTGGTTCACTAGTTTATTTAATGTGTGCCATGATGTAAAAAGTTATTATTCTTTTTATATTGATACAATATAATATTCTATATTTCTCAATGTAGTAGTGGTTGCAGAAATGTGCAGGAAAGAAGATTAAGATAGTATGACTCTATTCACACAAATGAACCCACGAACTAATATATCCAAGGCCAAGTTCACCTTTTACATTTCATGTATGGAAACTAAAACGGTATTTACATACATTGGGGTTAGTGAGGAGTTTCGAAAATACTTAATTCATAATACAATTTACATCAATCCTCTATTCGAGATTGAAAACCCTTGATTGGGGCCTTAAAGCACACCTACATAGTTTTTAAAAGAAAGTTTATAGAAAATGGAAGATATCAATATCAAGGGGGCGTATGGAGCCTGTAGACCTAAATATGCACCGGGGTATTGTTCAAGTTCTGATCCTCTTCAAACATAGGCTTGAATTTGATATAGGAATCAGCAGCGTCTCTTCACCAGGGTATTGTTCACGTTCTGCTCCTCTTCAAACATAGGCTTGAAGTGGATATAGGAATCAGCAGCGTCTCTTCTCTGTATATCAATTTATTGCACGCAGGGAAAGCGCTTTTATCAAAGGCATATCCTTCTCTATAAATGTGCAAGAAAATGTCCATGTATTGTGAATTCACTCTTTTTTCTTAGTCTCTCTCTCTATCTATATGATGCACGAAAATGATAAGTTTGGGACGTAAATGTCAGAAGGATTAATCAGACTGATCAATTCCCTCACTGTGAGAGTGGTTTTTAAATAGATTTTCGAGAGATGATAGTCATGAAGCCTGATGGAGTCTATCCAAATCTCTGACCAAAAGCACAAAATAAATAAATATCCAAATTGATCCAATTTAAGCTCAAAACATCCCAACATTTGAATTTCAACTCGAAACCACCATGATTTGGAATAGGATTTTGTGAGAAATCGAGGGATGGCAATTATTTGGGATCCATCAAGAATAGTTTGGACATGTACAAGTATTTTCAATGTTACTTTTTGATGATGGATCCTTTTGGCCTAAAATTATGCATGGTGATATAGGACTCAAAGATAAAACCGTCCACCCTCACCTCAAATGGTTTAGTGATGAGGGAGATATGGCTCGTCGTTCCCATTTCTGTTGCATATCAGGATAACAGACCTTGGCATGGCAGAGTCACCTACTTTCTTCTTAGGGGATTATAGACCTAGGGGCTTGATAATCTTGTGGAGGGGCTCACAACGCACATATCCATTTGGGCTCAAATCTCTCCGTATATTGGGAGATATGAAGTTCGAGCGCTCAAACTTCTACATACTTTTATGAGCTCAGTTGTGAAGCTAGCAACTGTCACATAAGAAGCCCTCTCAGTTACTACATCGTGGTTAACAGCTTCGGGTAAGGGCCTATCTTCCCCACTGAATTACCTGAAAAAAAGAAAAAGAAGAGGAAAAACCGATAAGGTGTTGTCTTCCCCGCTGAATTACTAGAAAAAAAAACAGAAAATGAGAAACCCATAAGTGCCACACTCATATGGTTGATGGGGCATCAGGAATCCAAAGGTCTAAGTACCATGAGAGAACTCCTTATAAATTGAGAAAAATCACAACTTTAGTGACTTGAGGTCATCTTGACTTCACAACAAGGGCCCAGACGATGAATACAGATCTTGGCTACCAACGGATATAAATGAGGAATCAAATCATCTCCAAATGATATGAAACCTCATGGAGAGCGATATTATGCCTCATGTATGATTACCCTAAAGTTTTGGATCAATTATCCAACTATCATATTAGCCATTGAAGGATTTTTGGATAATGAACCAATTAATGTTCCAATTTGTATGATTATGAAGTATATAAAATCTCATTAAGCATATCTGCAAGTTTCCCCCTCATTTTTATATAATTTGATGAGGTTTCTCAAGGTCTAACTGTCAAACCCGTCTTTGACAGATATATCATGCCATATCCAAATTCCTCCAATATTATGTGGAAAAGCATATAAGGTCAAAATGAGATGATTTGATAGCCTTTTCATAACCGGTCGGAAGTCAAGATATATATTAACCAGCGATCAGGACTTATAAAATATATTGGGGCATGTGGATGGCAAGCCCGGGGTTTACTATACCACATTATCACATTTAAAGTGCATCTTGCAAATATATTGTGGAAATCATGTTTAAATTACTTTGGTCATGATCTGTCGCCTACCAAGAGTGCATGGGTTAGCATCTGCTCAGCCTGACAAGAGTGCGTCGGGTTAGCATCTGCTCAAGGGTAGCATCTGCTCAAGACGTACGTTTAGCGATGACTACAAATACACTCAACAAGTAGTTATCACTTTCATTCCCTTATTTTTTTCCTTTATCCAAACTAGATACTTTGCAAATAATATATTTTCAATTATAACTAAAAAAAAAAATTTTTATCCAAAAATACAAATAACTTCATTACATTATCCAAAAAATAATATAATGCAGATAATTAATAAATAGCTTTTATTGTAAAAAAATATCATTTAAATTATGCAAATTGTAATTGAAAAAACAAATAATAGACAAAACAATGCACTACAATCCAAAATTGTAAAAATAAAAACAAAAATTGTAAAAGATATATTACTATTTTTCTTTTACGATTCATCTTTTGTTGTGGACCAAGCCAATTTATTTTCTTTCTTTTTCTTTAGTTTTTAGATTCAAATTTATTGAGGGATTATACAAATTTAGTAATATTTAATAACATGTAATAGGAATTATAGTTAGTTTCTATAAAAATAATTTCTTAACAAGATTTATTTAAGAGGCAACATAATACAAAAATTTGAATTATTAATATTCAAATTATTTTCTTGATTCTTATATTTAATAAGAATTTCATTTTTAACAGCAAACAATTAAACTCCAAGATACCATGTACTTTGGTATAAGGAGGTTGCTATTACTCCTGTAGAGAAGAAAGTTTTTTGAGCAATATTGGAATGGTGTATGATATAAGGTGTAGAGATAGAGATAGTTTTTAGGATAGTTTTTAGTTTTAATTGTAATTTATCTTGTATTTGATGTAGATATCTATCTTGATAAGACTATATTAGTTAGTCTGTATATTTATATGGGGACTTTGTATATCCTTGACAAGTAATCAAAATACAGAGATCTCACTGGAGGATTCAGAATTTTAACATGGTATCAGAACCAGGCAGCAACCTCTTTCTCCTGTGATTCAACGAGCCTAAAAATTGCGATTGTGTTTTTTTAGAGAGAGATACTCGAACTTTATACTTGCTCGAAATTTATTCCTGAAATTCATTGGCATAGCAAACCCTAATCTATTCCCATCCAGAGTTGCTGGATCTTTGTTTTTGCAACTCAAAGGCTGAAGCCCTACTTGATCATCAGTCAAACTTGCTCGATTGGTATCAGTCAAACTAACTCGATCTTCATCTCTGGAACTGGAAACCAGAAAGTTTATTTGTGCTGTTTTCTGAGGCCATATAAGCGTCCTCAAAAGGTCCCTTATGAGGTTTGCATCCGTTAATTTCTGCTAACACACGCCTTCGCAACCTTTGTTAATATCTTTACTCTGCAAACTTTTATACGCAAAAATAACTTTACGTCTTTTAAGATCAGTTAACACGTTGCCTTTGCAAAATTTGCTAATATCTTGGCTTTACAAATTGGTTTAATGCATGCTCAAGTAGGGTTACACGTTTGCAAAAAAAAAAAAGTGAGTTGTTATAGATTGTGATCTCTTGCTTAGGTCCATAGGGACCATATTATTTCAAGACTCTTGAGGACCATATTATATCTTGAGGACCACATTATATCAAAAAAACTACTAATGTTTCACGATACAAAATATTGGCTTGAACAATCTCATAGTCTGGGCACAACTTTATAAAAAATTACATCACCTTCCTATCACCATGTAACTCCATTAAGCTCTTAATGTAACAAGCACTAGTGATAGCCTTCAAGTCTACATATTCATATTCTATCCACAAGTTCAGGAAACCAGCATTATATTCTTGAATGGTTTTCTCCCCTTGGCTATAAGAAAACATATCATACTCGATTTGAAAGCGTCTTGCAAGATTTGATTGCTGATAAACTTTTTCTAAATATTCTCACATTTCTTTCGCTGTACAGAAGCCTCTCATTGGCTTTCTAATATCCAGATCTACAGAGCTAAGGATTCATGAGATAATTTTTGCATTGTTGATTTTCCATTGTTGGGTATCTTTAGTATAGGGTATAGCCGGTTCAGGTTCAGTGCCATCAATATACATCCACAAATCTTTCCCTTCAACCAAAAATTGAAAATGGAATGACCAATAGAGATAGTTTTTCCCATCTAGTTTGATAGCTAATACGTCTCCTTTATTCTCGGTGAATTACTTCGTGAGGAAACAAGAATCACGACCCAAGCCACCGTTGAGGGAAAGAAGGATATAGAGTCTGTACTTGTAGCTCAATGGGCTAGAGGAACACTATCGCAAAAGGATCCATATTTGCTGCAATGTTATGAGTGTAAAGAATATGATCATATAGCATTCCAATGTAAGAAGAAAAATTTTTGTACTTATTGTAAACGTGGTGGACATATTATCACCGAATGTCGAAATCCTCTCGGCGAGACAACCGGGCATTTAATACACGAAAACCTTTTTACAAGGCATACCAAGTTGCTAATGATGCTTCTAAGGGACAAAAGGTAGAGACCCCTTCCATCCAGCACTATTCATGACCCAAATACGACAATGTCCCGCATATCAGATGATGTTCGATAGTTGGTACAAAACTTTGTATCTACGGCTATCTCTTCTGCTTTTTCTACTATGGGCTTGTTTGGTATTAACTCTCACCTATCCCTTAGTGTAAATTCCATTTAGTTTATTGACTCAGGTGCCTCTAATCATATGACTCGAGTGCACAAAAGTCCAGTATCTATTAAACCATATCTAGGTAATAATCAGATTTTCATCGCTAATGGGGAGAAACTGAATATTATTGGTACTTATAAACTATCACATCTTTTAGCACCTCAACAGCAAAGCCAACAACACCAATCCACACACACTCCATCTCACCAACTAGAGCAAGGTCAAACCTCCGCCCTACCTGTAAATTCCTATTCCTATTGATAGCTCTACTCAGTTACGACGTTCTTCACGTGTACCTCACACACCTGATTGATATGGCTTCTCTCTTGATAATTTTGACTTTTCACTACAACCTAGAGCTTTGTTTACTTCTCTTGATACTATTGAGGTTCATTTTAAAGACCTAGATCTCTATTTACTCCTTAGATCATTATTTGCCCTTTTAGATTCAATGGATATTCCTTCCTCTTACCAACAAGCCTTGACTATGCCTTGTTGAAAAGAACCAATGGATACAGAAAATTAGTGCCTTGTTGGAAAATGATACTTGGGATCTTGTTCCGTGTCCTCCTCACGCATTGATTATTGGCAGCAAATGGGTCTTTTCTGTGAAACTTAAATCTGATGGAAGGATCGAGCGATATAAAGCACGATTAGTTGCTCAAGGTTACAAACAAGAGTATGGCATATATTATGATGAAACGTTTGCTCATGTTGCTAAAATGACTACTGTACAAACCGTAATTGTCCTCTCAGCTATTCGTCAGTAGACTATATCTCAAATGGATGTGAAAAATATATTTCGCCCTATACATTTGAAGGAGATAGTATATATGCGACCTCCTCCTCGTTATTGCAATGATAAATCTATGGTATGTCATTTGAAAAAATCCTTGAATGGTTAAAACAAGCTCCAAGAGCTTGGCTTGAATGATTTCGACAGGTCGTTCTGCATGCTGGGTTAAAACAAATCTCTCATGACTATTCGCTATTTTCTCATCATTATTATTCAGGAATAGCAATTCTTCTCCTATATGTTGATGATATTCTCACCACAGGAAACAACCTTGATAATATTAGATACTTGAAAGAGCTTCTCGGTCAATCATTCAAAATGAAAGATTTGGGTCCGTTAACTTATTTTTTTTAGCTGGAAATTCATTATTCTCCTGATAGATACATAGTTAACCAGAAGAAGTACACCAATGACTTGATCAAACTGACCACTTATCTGATGAGAAATGAGTGGATACACCAATAGAAGGGAATGTAAAATATAGAAAGGATGATGGAGACAAACTTTTGGATCCTACTCTTTATAGACAACTGGTTGGGAGTTTACTTTATCTCACTATGACTCGTCCAGATATTTCTCATACAGCTTAGGTCGTTAGCCAATTTGTTGTTGATCCTCGTCGCATCCACCTCTCTATTGTCTATCGTATCATTCGTTATCTACGGGGTACATATTATTCTCTTCTAACTCTTCTCTCCAATTACGAGCTTATGCTGATGCGGATTGGGTAAGATGCCCCGATACTAGACGCTCAACCACTGGGTGGTGTATTTTTCTTGGAAATTCTCTCATATCATGGAAATATAAGAAACAACAAATTGTGTCTAAATCTTCTGCAGAAGCCGAATATCGAGTAATGTCCACAGCTTGCAGCGAAATTTCTTGGTTGAGAGACTTTTTACAGGACCTCAATATTCTTCATCGAACTCCTACACCATTGTATGCTGATAATATGAGCGTCATACATATTGCGTCAAATCCAGTGTTTTATGATCGCACAAAGCATATAGAAGTTGATTGTCATTTCATTTGTGAAAAATTTATGGCCGAAGAAGTTACACTCCCATATATTGCCTCCCAATAACAACTTGTAGATATCTTTACCAAGGCAATGACTCGTGCTCGCCATGACTATCTCGTTGACAAACTGATGATGTTTACCAATCTCAGTTTGAGGGAGAGTGTAGAGATAGGGATAGTTTTTAGGATAGCTTTTAGTTTTAATTTTAATTTATCTTGTATTGATGTAGATATCTCTCTTGATAAGACTATATTAGTTAGTCATTATCAATAACTGATAAGCCGTATATTTATATAGGACTTTGTATATTCTTGACAGTTAATCAAGATACAGAGATCCCTTTAGAGGATTCATAATTTTAACATATGGTAAATATATATTGTTGGACAAGTGAGCGTCGGAGGGAATTGGAGTTGATCTTTACCATTCATAAGGATCTGTGAAGATATAGTGGAGATCATAACATTTGAGTTGTATCATGTGTGAGTGCGTGTGCATTATGCGGACTTGGCGATAGTACCAACCAATGGTTTAAAAAACGGATCGGTGACCCTGATCGCGCTTCCAAAAAACCGATCCGGATCGGCGAATCGGCGATCCGGATCGGGAATCAGGTGAATCGGTCTGAATAAAGCTTAAAAAAAATCCGAAAAAAATATTTAAATTCATTATAAATATTGTTTTTTAGGAATTCAATAAGAAATGAGGGTACTTCATTAAGAATTTTCATGTTTTTGAATGAATATGCGAATATTGATATGTTCTTTCCCTGCATGAACCGCCATTCAACATTTAATTTACATCACACAAAAGGATAAACATATAATTATCATGGAATAAGTATATCAACATACATGGACTACAATAAAGCATAAAATTAGTAACATATGATCTAAAAATAAAATGATAGACGACGTTATTGTTCTTCTTGGTCACGCTGGTGCCATTGATTGAATTTGTTTAACAATTCATTGATTTGATCTAAAAACGAATCATCGATATTAGCAGGCGTCTGACTATTCCCAAATCCCTGAGTGTTAGTGTTTTGTTGTGTTCCCAATCTAAAATACCCGAAGATTGTCCATCCTTCATGCTCACCTGCACTTCGTGCTCATCCCTACACTGTTGCTGTTGGGACTCGATATGTGAATAATATGGTTGGGATAGGGTGGCCTCTGAATCATCATCTCTCTCATTTTCTCTTTGAATAATATGGATTAAAAAAAAAAAATAACAAATTTTCAAAAAAATCGATCATGGATTAAAAAAAAAAATCACAAATTTTCAAAAAATTCTATCATGGATTAC
>NW_006498608.1:3023404-3056374 GCF_000471905.2 Amborella trichopoda | reverse complement strand
ATTTCGATCATGGATTACAAAAAAAAACAAAGATTTCGATCATGTATTACAAACATTCGATCATGGATTACAAAAAATTCTATCATGGGTTACAAAACAAAAAAAACAAAAATTCGATCATGGATTACAAAAAAAAACAATTCGATCATGGATTACAAAAAAATCGATCAAGTATTACAAAAAAATCTATTATGGATTACAAAAATAAAAAATAAAAAAAATAAAATAAAGAAAAATCAATAAATAAATAAATAAATAAATATAAAATAAAAAAATTCGTACGGGACTCGCCGATTCCGTACAGTGAATCAGCGAGTCACTGTACAGAATCGTCCGGTTCTCTCTAGAACCAGACGATTTCCGTTTTTTTTGCCGATTCGATCCGTCCATGGCGATACCCGAGTCGAATCGGGCGAGTCCGGTTCGACTCG
This sequence comes from Amborella trichopoda, assembly GCF_000471905.2. The sequence goes on along the minus strand of NW_006498608.1, from coordinate 3,055,943 downwards.
ACGTTTTTTTAAACACTAGTACCAACAATCCCTATGATGAAGTATCTGACTCTATTCTCATCAAAGGGTAGAGGTCTAAATCTCAATCCCTATGATGAAGTATCTGACTCTATTCTCATCAAAGGGTAAAGGCTCAAATCTTCATTGATTTACGTTTTACTTTCCAAAAACAAAAGTGTGGGGGCATCATCAAATCCATGCTAAGGAAATCATATACAAGGTGCTAAGCATAATTATGAACCAGGGGTCACAATGGGCTAGACGGCCTTGCTTGGCCTAAGCGGCCCATGCTAAAAACTTAGGGCTTAGTGGCTTGAGGGTTGGGCTTGGGCCAAGACAGCACCAGTACAGTTTGGCCAGGTCTGGACTTTTTAATCTTTATATTTTTCTTTAACTTTTTTTATTGCCCCCTGCCCTACTTGGGCCAAGGACGTTTTAACCGGGTAAGGGTCAAGCTGGGCATGTGTTGGCCTATGGGGATTAGGACAGGGTTAAGGTCATAGCTAGTCGTGTCCATTGCCAACTGTAGTTTTCAAGACATGACCATAGTGGCAGGTTTGACTAAGTAGACTACTGACCGGTGTCTTGGCAGGCCAAAACCTAGTTTGGCCAAAAAATAATAATAATAATAATAAAATAAATAAATAAATAAAACATTTTTATCAATGGCTATGACAGGTCGGTTATGCTGATTTTGACTACTTTGACCATCAAGATAAGTTCAAGCAGTTTTTTTAATGAGCAAGTATAGATAACTTCCTTGGGCAAAAGAGACTCAAGAGGAATGGCTTTATCCAAAATTTTTGATTCCATCAAAGCAATCATTAGATGAATTTTTTTTAAGGAAAAAAATTAGATTTCAGGTTCTCGAATACGTAGGTCTTGCCCTCTAAAAAGTGGATATTCTCGTTCAATTACAAGACGTTTAGTTTTTGGAGGTACATAGAGAGTCCTATTTATTTAGTTTTCTCTTTGAGATTGGTTGCTAAGTTCCTGAGGCTACCTACCTAAAAATTGGCATCCAAAAAGAAATTCCTAATATGAGTTTTACTCCAAGGGAGCAATGCACAATATACTCTAGCTGGAGCAGAAAATCTTTCCATTTTTCTAAATATTTTAGAATTTAGAATTGTACTTTCTAGTTTTTATGTGTTTGTGTTTAAATTTGGTTTAATTGGTTTGATGAGCAATGAGACCGGCTCGACTAGAGTTTTTGTGGAGCATGCAGTCATGAGATACAATTCTCAGAAGATTTTTGAAATGTTTTGATGTGGTAATTGGACTAAAGGTCAATCTTATGAAAACAAATATTATTGCCATTGCCTGAGGGGAAGATGAGTTGAAGGGATATGTAGAAATTATGGAATGTGGATTTGAATTTTTTTTCAAATATCTTGGTTTTTCCATTGAATGAGAATACGAGATATAGTGCTTTATGGGAACGAGTGATCCAAAGAATTCAGCATGAACTGGATTTGTGGAAGTGCTAGTTTTTTTTATCTTTGGAAGGAAGATTAACTTCGATTGAGTCGCTGATATTGAATTTGATGTTCCTCTTTAAGATGCCGAGGAGAATTGCATAAGTATTATGAAATGCCTTATGAGGAAGTTTTTATGGGGAGAAACTGAACATAAGAATGTGATAAATTGGCTTAAAAAGGAAATGGAAATGCTCCGGTAGATGAGAATATTCTAGGAAGAGTTGAGGGATGAATATGTAGACATGGGGTGTCAATTTGTTCAGGAGTTTAGAGAGAAAAATTGAGTTGCTGATGATTTAGCCAATTGTTGCTGGTGCTCGTGAGTTAAGCATTTGTTGATACACTAAAGTTTTTTGTGTAAGCTATAGATTTTGTATTTAGGTCAGAGATGTCATTTTTTATGTATAATTTTCTAGGAGCATGTGTATTATGCTCCGTCAAAAGCATACTATACATTTACTCCCTCAGGTCAATCACTTACTTGGGAAATTTTTTCTTTATTTGAAATTATGGGATCCATATAATTATAACTAGATAATTATTTTCAAAGAAAAAAAAAAAGATTTTGGGTTCTTGAACATTATATCATTTTGTGTAAAAAAAATTTGTTTCAATGCCATCTTGGGATGCCATTTTTTTAAGGTACATAGAGAGTGAGTTTTTTTTGTTTTTTTTCATCCCCAAAATTTAGGATCTAAAAGATATTCCTAGTTTAACTTTTGCCCAAGGGAGTAAATGGTTAGTATACTCCCAGAGTAAGAAATCTTTTGGCTTTTTATTTTATTTTTTGGTGTTTAGAAGGCAATATTTTGTAACAATTGTACGATTACAACTTTTTCTGTTCAGCAATAAAGTTGTTAACTTTTGTCGAATACAGAGAGGCCTATTGTTGGAAATGTGGCCCATCAAGCAATTTTCTCTCAGAAATTTATTTTTTCAATAATGGTACACAAGTCATATATGTGAAATCTCATGTGGTTAACATGAGGCAATACCATATACTTGGATCTATTTTTTAGTTTTAATAGGATAATGCACTAGAGGGAAAAGTCTTCCCAACGTCTACAGGCTAAAATGAACAGTAATTTCTCCTACCCTCATCATCGTCCAAAGTTCTTCGTACAGTCATGATTGTCCAGTAGTATTTTATTTTTTATATTTTTTCTACAAATCAAAATTATATGAAATTTTGAGTTGTATACATCTTAGTGAGATTAACAAAAATACCCCTGAAATTTTTTGAGGGTATTTTAGTCAATTTTTTGATGTAAAATATTTTTTTATATATTTTTTATAGATTTAAATATTTTTGATGAACACACGCTCCAAATTTCAAGTTATTCTGATATGTAGAAAAAAAATAAAAAATAGAACACTACCAGACAGTCATGATTGTGAGATGAACTTTTGACGGTGATGAGGGTAGGTGAAATCACTGTTCATTTTAGCCAATAGGTGTTTTGCAGTATCTTCATATATATATACCATAAATGCGCCAAGATCACCCTATATTACTAACAACCTTAATACTGAACTTATCTTAGAAATTGAAATATTAAACTATGATAGGATACTACTTGTTGTAATATGTTGACATAATATAAGAATGCTAAGATGATAAAGATAGCAGACACAATAGATATAACTATAACTATCCACGAAGTATGAGTATAATTACGAATTTTTATGCTAAATACTAATTTAAATTGCATTGCAGAAAAACATAATAATTACATATATTGATCCAAGAAAAGAAATACAAGAAGAGAATACACACTTACGGATTATTACAAATACATAAACTGGAAAATGACTGCCATTCGTGAGGGCAGTAAGAAGGTAGAGTTGGTAAATTACAATCACACATGTATTAACAAAAGTAAAGAGTAAGAAGTTACCGACTTGAGAGACGGTAGATTTACAACAGTACTAAGCTACTGTCGTAGAAAGAGTAAGAGAGCAGAAAGAAGAGAAGAGCAAAAGAGAGTAAGAGAAGACGGAAGAGAAAAGAGCAGAGGTCTGGGCTTGATCTTCTTTGGTCTGCAGGAAGTCCTTGTAAGCCTACTAAGATAGAATTATTTAATCCTAGACGAGTTAAGGGTTTCACAGCTACTTGGATTAATCCTATATGTAAATATTTATAGTTTTTTGTTTTATGGACTTGTAATATTTTTTGAGATAATAATTGGAAATCTTCTTGATTACTTGTTACAGATAGAGTTTGTTCTACTGTTTTGATAGCATATCCGATTTTTAAATCTAATGTGCCTTTCTAATAAACGTTTGATATTGGAACTTTGGATATGTTCCAATTTTGTATTTGATTTTAAATATCGTTAATAATAATTTCTTCTTTATTTTTTATCCTTAGAGTTCTATTAGTTGCACTGGTTGTTTTATCCGTCAGATTCTTAATAAATCTCTCCATTATTAGGTTGCGGTTGAGTGTTATCTAGACAATCCTCTTTGACTACCTCTTACGTCTTCTAGACCTCAGCGGCTCTCCTGGCCTAAACGGTCAACTGATTGGGTGTCAGAGCGTCTCTAACCTCAATGCTCGGACCAACTTTCTTTAATGGATTAATTTTTTAAGTGTCTTAAGATAAAGAACTAGTGATAACTCTTAGTACTCTAATTCAGGGTTGGCTCTGATACCATAAATGCGCTAAGGATTATAGCCTGGCTGAGTCCTTTGACCATAATAAATGGAGTAGAAAAACAATGTCCTTCATTACAAATTTTAGCATTAGATAATTTATATTTAATAAATAGTCTACTCCCATCCGCAGTGTTAAGGATTTGAGTAGTTTTATCGAAGTATTTTGTAGGAACTAATCCCTCATTGAGGCAATTAAGATCAGCACCTGAATCAACTAAAGCTAGAGTTTGGAATTCATATTCATCACTTATTACAATGGTTACTAAGACAAACCATTTTTGTGTGATTACTCTATTTAATACATTTACTGATTTCCTTGTAGATGATTCGCATTGATTTATATAATCATTGGGATGATATGATTTGAGTAAATGGTCAAATTCAATGGCATCTGAATCAGTGTCTATTTCGGAAGTTTTATTATGGAGTTCAAGAATTTGAATTCTATTTTTTAATTAAGTTACTTCTACCTTGAATGTATTTACTTCGGCTTTGAGTTCAGCAATAGTAGGTTCTTTTTGTGTTGCTTCATGCTGACTTACACGTTTCATTATATCAGAAAAGTTATAATTATCAGGAGGTTTGACTAATGGCATATGTTTTGTTTTTGTTTTGGTCAAATTAATAAACTGAATAATTATTTCTCTTTTTTCATCAGGGTCAGAAATTTTTTCTATTAGGTCTAAAATAAGATTGTCTTCTTTTGTTAGGGTATGAATGTCAGAAGTTGTAATAGGACATTTACATACTTCTTCATCCGTATCAGAACTACTATTTGTAGACCAATAAAAATCATCATTATAAATAGTTCCTATAAAAGATGTATCACTACTTGATGAAGTAGTATCTGTATCTGAACTCGTGGATGAATCATATATTTGAATGATGTCATATATCTTATTTCTAATCTGCTCATCCAATATAATGGAGTCTAATTTTTGTTTGACTTTGCGTTGCTCTTATAATGGCCAACTTTTCCACATTTGTAGCAAACAGGTAACTTCTTACCTTTTTGTTGGAATTTTTTAGACGCAAATCGTTTAGTAAATTTCTTAGATTTCTTATGTTTGGTTGGAAAATACTTATGTATTCTTTCAGGTCTATCAATACAATGTTTTTTCTTTTTATAGATTTTATGTGGTTTGTTTTTATCAATATGATAGCCAAATTGTTGGCAGAAATCTCCTAACTCTTATTTACCACTTATGTTTTGTTTATCAAGTTGCTTTTTTGAGTTTCATATATGTGCATAAAGCTAAACCTTCAGCACATATTTCTGAGGATAATTCACCTAAAGTATATTGAGAGTAATTGATCGTACCACTATTTTTATTTTTCAGACGTTCTTTAACCTTTTCGACGAATAGATATGGGAGTCCTGCTATGAACTTTTCTTTCTAGTGGTCAAGATGACTATCTTCTCGTATAAGTAAACGAGAGAAAAAAAACGCCTTTATACCATTTGTAATGAGATAGTGTAGGACAACGTAAATTAGATAAAAGATCAGCAGTTCGGGCTGCAAGTATTGAAGTATTTCCTGTGAAATGAAGAGCAATTGTATAAATCAGTGAATTGTCAGCATCACTTTCAGAATATACAATATCCTGGTTGTTTTCATTTTTTGCTGTCCATTGACGAGTATTTGTTAATATTTGTTGTTTTGTTTGTTCATTGAGATAGGAATCCCACCATCCTCTTAGCCATCCAGTAAATCCTGAAACTATGGCTTTTGCTATATCCTGATCATGGCTACCAGCCATTTTACATACCGAAGCATACATAGTCATGTGTTTCATTGTATCTAATATTCGGTGATCGGAAATTTCATCAATGTTCCAATCTATAATAGTTCGATCAGTATATGTAGAGGTATGACTTGTAAGGTCTTCTTCTAATTGGATATCAGCTGGGGTTGGTCTCTTATAATATGGTCGGGCATTTATCGGTTGTCAATTTTTATTATAATTGACTCGATTTATCGTATCTTGGGAAATATGATGTTCAGAAAATGTTTTTTGTATATTTGTTATTGTGTTGGCGATTGGAGGTTCAATATTTTCATTTTCTTGGAACATTATTTCTTCCTTAAGACTCATATTATCATGCTCTGGGATTTTTGTTTTTCCTCTATCGCTGTCTAGTATAACAATATTTCCTTTAGGTTTGGGACTTTTTATTTCTAAGTTGGATAATTTGAAAATTAATTGACCCTTTAGTGTTTTATTATCATCACCTATATGAAATTTTTCTTTATTTAATTCAGGAGGAGTTTTAAAGAATAATTGTTTCTTTTCCTTATAGGTGGGAGGATGTAATAAATTTTCTATTCTAATAGTTTGTTGTCCAATAGTGTGAAGATAGAGATTCGTATAATTGTTTTGTTCAATTATATATGGGAGTAATTCCATACGAGATAGATTCGCGTTATTTAATTTGTATGGTATAGCTATTGTTTCGTATACAACTATTTGGGTTGAGGATCCTATATGCTCCGTGTTTGATCCTATAGTGACGGATCCTGTAGTGGTTGTATCAGCTATTCCTTGTATTTTAAGACTTTGTTCAGGAAGATGTATGGCTTTGATTGTGTTTCCTTTAGTAGTATTGAATAATGTATACTGGGTTTCCAGTGCATTTATTTCAAAATCGGGAATAGGAATTTGTTTTTGGTGTAGGATGTCTTTTAACCAATCAAAAAACATATTCATTTGTTTCCTTGTTTTCTCCATTTGTTGAATCTTTTATGAAACAAAGACACTAATTTGGGATCAAAAGCTTCTACATACCATTCTCTGATATTTTTATTTTCGTGGGATAAATAATCATTTATGATAAATTCTTTATCCAATTTTTCTTCAAGTTGTAGTACTTGAATGAATTCTGCTTCATCAGGTTCTTCCTGAGCCTGTTTATATTGAGGGATAATGGTATTATCAGATGTTCTTATTAGTCCATCAATTTGTGGTTTCATTGACGTAATCGGTGTTGATGGAATAGTTATGATGGGAGGAATTCTGTTGTAAGTAGTAACAGATTTTCTTGCTGGTTCTGGTTCTAGTTTTTGGAAAGAATAAGTACTTGAAGTACCAGAGATGGATGAATCATCCATTGGTTGCAAAAATCTATTATTTGTGTATTGGATTTCAATATTTTCATCTGTATGTTCAATAATTTTATCTGGAATGTTTTGGATAGATGTTTGTGATGGTTGATTTTCATTATGGATGGACCATGTTTGTGGTAAGATAATATCTGACCATGATATTGTTTTTGGTATAATCGTATTGGATTTTTTCATATTGGTTTGGAAAAATATTGTTTGTCCTCTGGTATCTATTTGAAGTACATTTGGACATAACATATTCATAACTATATAATAAATACGATAAACGATGGCTATGTTTTGAGAACCTAACATCATATTAAATCCTTGACTTTTTAGATTTAAAGATAAAACATTTAAAATAATTGGATCTGTAAGAGATACAGAATAATTTGGAAAACAATTGAAATATATCGGTCCACTACATAAACTAGATTCGACCATACCTAGTAGAGAATCAGAAAATATGTTATGTCTAGTATCTCGTATTCTCATGAAAACCGGTTCAGTTTCGATTGTTCATTTTTATCAAGGAACTACTAAAGTATATGCTTATTCAAAATTTTAAATCAAAAAATTACTTTCTTATGAAGATTGGGGATGTAATCCTCTCCAAGGGAAAAAGTTGTTAAATCCATAATTTCAATACAAATATTATAAATATGCTGAGTACATAGCAGCCTGGCATTAGGTATTCTCATTACCAGAATCCAAATAATACTGATTATTAGTACTTGCAATTTAAACTCCCTATTTACGAAAGATTCCCAAACTGGTTCCGCCACTGGTTTTTATTATAGGGATCACAGACACAAATCTTACCAGATTCTTTCCAAGCCTTTCAGATCAAATTCGCACAACATAATACTTGCACCGAACCAGATGATTTTCATCTCTACTTCATGGCCATCTACCAAATACCTTGGATCCTAAAATGGGATTATGACATCTCTGAAAATAATACGTACAATTATGAGTACATTCCTAAACTTGGCAAAACCATCAAAATTAAGTGGTGGGATATTTTTAGTACTGATCCTGCCTCCTTACCCCTTAAATGTATACCTCCTCAGAACAATATCCTGAACCCACAAGCACATAATACAGTCAGCCTACCTACATTTTCTGCATATTTGAAAAAAATGAGACTAGCACACCCTATTGCTACCCTTGAAGAATTAGAACAAAATCTTCTCAATATCTTTGCTCCTGATACCTTTGCACCTACTACTTCAGAAGAGACAAGTTCAATCTGGCAATCCATTGTTAGAAGATTTCAGCCAGAGGCCCGATCAATAATTGCGACCCGATACTGTGACCCGACCAATACAATCAGCATCAGCAGCAGCCTCCATGATACGACGTAAAGCAGATTCTTATCTTTACCTTTATTCGCGACATGACTCCACTTTATGCACGATATGACTCCAACTACAGTAATATTCGCGACATGACTCCAACTACAGTAACACCTTCTTCAACAGACCGCCATGTAGCCTCATCATATTCGCGATGTGACCCCAACTACAGTCACACCTTCCTTGAATGCTCGCCACGAAGTCTCAACAGAGTACCAGAGATTCCTCCGTCACGTCAATCCTCCGGCAACTGATATACAGCCACCACATACTCGACAAAACTCTGACAACAATGAGTCACGACAAAACTTTACATCCCATCCTTCGCCTTTAACTCCTCTCACTGACACAACAAAGCACCAACCAATCAGGGGTGATACCTTCAACACTACGATTACCTCTCGTCCACTATAAATAACCCTCTTCACTTACCAGAACACAGGCTTACAAGGACTTCCTGCAGACCAAAGAAGATCAAGCCCAGACCTCTGCTCTTTTCTCTTCCGTCTTCTCTTACTCTCTTTTGCTCTTCTCTTCTTTCTGCTCTCTTACTCTTTTCTACGACAGTAGCTTAGTACTGTTGTAAATCTACCGTCTCTCAAGTCGGTAACTTCTTACTCTTTACTTTTGTTAATACATGTGTGATTATAATTTATCAACTCTACCTTCTTACTGCCCTCACGAATGGCAGTCATTTTCTAGCTTATGTATTTGTAATAATCTGCAAGTGTGTATTCTCTTCCTGTATTTCTTTTTTTGGATCAATATATGTAATTATTATGTTTTTCTGCAATGCAATTTAAATTAGTATTTAGCATAAAAATTCGTAATTATACTCATACTTCGTGGATAGTTATAGATATATCTATTGTGTCTGCTATCTTTATCATCTTAGCATTCTTATATTATGCCAACATATTACAGCAAGTAGTATCCTATCTTAGTTTAATATTTCAATTTCTAAGATAAGTTCAGTATTAAGGTTGTTAGTAATATAGGGTGATCTTGGCGCATTTATGATATCAGAGCCAACCCTGAATTAGAGTACTAAGAGTTATCACTAGTTCTTTATCTTAAGACACTTAAAAAATTAATCCATTATAGAAAGTTGGTCCGAGCATTGAGGTTAGAGACGCTCAGACACCCGGTCAGTTGACCGTTTAGGCCAGGAGAGCCTCTGAGGTCTAGAAGACGAAAGAGGTAGTCAAAGAGGACTGTCCAGATAACACTCAACCACAACCTAATAATGGAGAAATTTATTAAGAATCTGACGGATAAAACAACCAGTGCAACTAATAGGACTCTAAGGATAAAAAATAGAGAAGAAATTATTATTAACGATATTTAAAATCAAATACAAAATTGGAACATACCCAAAATTCCAATATCAGACGTTTATAAGAAAGGCACATTCGATTTAAAAATCGGATATGCTATCAAAACAGTAGAACAAACTCTATCTGTAACAAGTAATCAAGAAGATTTCCAGTTATTATCTCAAAAAATATTACAAGTCCATAAAACAAAAAACTATAAATATTTACATATAGGATTAATCCAAGTAGCTGTGAAACCCTTAACTCTTCTAGGATTAAATAATTCTATCTTAGTATGCTTACGAGATACTAGACATAACAGATTTTCTGATTCTCTACTAGGTATGGTCGAATCTAGTTTATGTAGTGGACCGATATATTTCAATTGTTTTTCAAATTATTCTGTATCTCTTACAGATCCAAATATTTTAAATGTTTTATCATTAAATCTAAAATCTCAAGATTTAATATGATATTAGGTTCTCAAAACATAGCCATCGTTTATCGTATTTATTGAAAAGTTATGAATACGTTATGTCCAAATGTAGTTCAAATAGATACTAGAGGACAAACAATATTTTTCCAAACCAATATGGAAAAATCCAATACGATTATACCAAAAACAATATCATGGTCAGATATTATCTTACCACAAACATGGTCCATCCATAATGAAAATCAACCATCACAAACATCTATCCAAAACATTCCATAATAAAATTATTGAAGATACAGATGGAAATAAGAATCTGCTTTGCGTCGTATCATGGAGGCTGCTGCTGATGCTGATTGTATTGGTCGGGTCACAGTATCAGATCGCAATTATTGATCGGGCCTCTGGATGAAATCTTCTAACAATGGATTGCCAGATTGAACTTGTCTCTTCTGAAGTAGTAGGTGCAGAGGTATCATGAGCAAAGATATTGAGAAGATTTTGTTCTAATTCTTCAAGGGTAGCATTAGGCTGTGCTAGTTTCATTTTTTTCAAATATACAGAAAATGTAGGTAGGCTGACTGTATTATGTGCTTGTGGGTTCAGGATATTGTTCTGAGGAGGTATACGTTTAAGGGGTAAGGAGGCAGGATCAGTACTAAAAATATCCCACCATTTAATTTTGATGGTTTTGCCAAGTTTAGGAATGTACTCATAATTGTGTGTATTATTTTTAGAGATGTCATAATCCTATTTTAGGATCCAAGGTATTTGGTAGATGGCCATGAAGTAGAGATGAAAATCATCTGGTTCGGTGCAAGTATTATGTTGTGCGAATTTGGTCTGAAAGGCTTGGAAAGAATCTGGTAAGATTTGTGTCTGTGATCCCCATAATAAAAACCAGTGACGGAACCAGTTTGGGAATCTTTCGTAAATAGGGAGTTTAAATTGCAAGTACCAAGAATGAGTATTATTTGGATTATGGTATGAGAATACCTTATGTCAGGCTTCTATGTACTCAGCATATTTATAATATTTGTATTGAAATTTTGGATTTAACAACTTTTTCCCTTGGAGAGGATTACATCCCCAATTTTCATAAGAAAGTAATTTTTTGATTTGAAATTTTGAATAAGCATATTTATTTGTTTATTTATTTAAGGGTGTGGTTTCTATAAGGCTGCAACCTTAAACAATCCAATTAAGGTGCACCTCTAAATTTTATCACATGTAATTTTTGTATAAAACATTATTAAGATTATCTTAAAATCTATTTTCATATCTAATTATAAAGTTTTATGCTCCAAAAATGATTAAAATTAGGAAGATCTATAAACATACAAAAATATTGAAAATAGACGGTCTAGATCATGTGTTGCAAGACGCACTATTTCAGGGACTCAAAAACTTTTTTATACATCTCAATGTCGAGATGATCAATTAGAGGTTTTTGAACAATAAAACAACATTTTTCGATGTATTTTTTAGGTGCATCTGTAATTCTACATTTTAAGGTTGCAACATTATATAAACTTTTTCCTTTATTTAATTTTTAAACATATTTTATCAAATTGTGGGAATGCTTGGATGACATCCTATTATGTGAGTTATTAGTGGACAAACGGCAAGTTTATCTCATTACATAGGATTGACAGTTTGGTGACAACTTGTTAATCGTAATTAGCTACACTTAAGGGAATTAAGGCAGAAGTTACACTTGGATCTCAATTCCTTTAGACCATGAATGTAAGAGTTACAAAATAAATGTGTTCTCTGTAAATGGAGGTTAACCCTTTTAGAAAAGATAGAGAAAATAATGGAAAATGGGTTTAAGAGATTTACCAAAGAAGACTCTCAAGGTAGCATGTCACTGGATGGCTTGCTCTATAGGTTTTGGTATGGAATCTTTAGTCCCTCGTGTGATTTAAAGACATATCCGAGTAAGTTGTTTATTGATTTTATTTATTTATTTATTTTATTGGGCCTGACACATACTCTACTAAAACCCTGATATGTTACCGAGGATTACACAATCCTGGTATTGAGGTTCAATGTTCACATGTCGTCACGGATATTGGCCTACCAAGGTGAATTTTTATTTTAAATTATTTAATACTTCTTTTTTATAAGAGGAAAAAATTTACCTATAGCCGAGGCTCTAAGCAATCAAATTAGAGCCCACATCAAAATTTTCATTATAAGAGGTTGTTTTGATGCACAAATATCCTCAAATTGATCATCTCGACATCAAGATGCATGGACATGAGAAAAAAAATGGATTTCAAGTTTTGGAAATAGTACATCTTGTAACGCATTTTTTGGATCGTCAATTTTCAAGATTTTCAAGTTTTCATAGATCTACTCGATCTACACTATTTTTTAGGATTTAAATTTTATAATTAAAAATGAAAATATATTTTAAGGTGTTCACAAAGACTTTCAGTATTGAATCCACATTTCTCGACATTATTTGAAAATGCGCTTTATTTTGATTGTTTAGAGCCTCAGCTCTATACAAACCGCTTGCTTTATAAAATACCAAACATGTCCAACCTTCAAAGCTTTTAAGAATTAACAAGTGCCAAATAAACTTTATACTTATGACCCTATATAAAGTTCATGGAACAAATGTCTTAACTATATTGTAGTACAGAATATGCATACAACTTCTTTCTTAAAAGTTCATGAAACAAATATCTTAACTACATTGAAGTACACAACATCCATACACCTTCTTTCTCCTCTGGACATGGATGAAGGGGACAAGAAAGCATTAAACATCTTTTTATTTCCTTATCTAACATTCTACATTCTGTTTGTTTGTTTTTTTCGTTTTTTGAGGCAGATCAGTCGGGATTACAGCCCCTATCTATTTTAGAAAGAGAATTCTTTCAAAAATGGACACCGTGATCTTTAACTAGCGGCTCAAGTTGTACTACCACCACAACTCCAGGTTTTCCTTAATTCCTCTTTGCTTTTTTTTCTTGGTAAGTTTCCTAGCATTGCAAACTTTGATCATGAGGCTAAAAATCTCGCAGCCAAGAGCCCTAGTTCAAATAAGCTCGTAGGTCTTTCTTCACATAGAAACTAAATGACAATTCATATGTGATCATGAAGTCTATGCTTGAAACTTTGAAGTTTCCATAGGGCTTAGGCTTTATGAAAACAAAATAAAATCCCACCTCAAATTTTCATCTGGAAGCACTTTCGGCATCGGAAATCTTCAAGATAGCTCTAAAATTAATTTTCAACACCAACAATGAAATTTGAAACTAAAAAAATGGTACAGATCTTATGGATTTATAAACACTTGTTTTTAGGGAGAAATGGTTGGTCTAGATGATTAGTTACAATATACACTATTTTTAGAATTTAAAATTTTAGTTTTTTTTTGTCACGCCCCAAGAATTTACAATATTGATATTCCTGAGTTGTGACAATCAAAACATATAGACATCTCTTGATAGGACAAATTTACAGTGGCGATTTCTTACAAAGTAACAAAAGAAAGTTTAAGCACAACTACAATATTTTCCATAGTTGATCCTGACGAGCACTCAAAATAAAACTGCAGTTATTCTGAAAAAAAATTTACCATAATTTGATGAGTTTGGCTACTCAGTAAGTGATCATCGTAATCCTAAAAATAATCATGGTTGAAAGATATCAATATGTTCAAAAAGGAGATATATTAACAGAAATGCATTAACAGTTTCACTTTCAAAAATACATAATTATGTATAATCCGAATAATTGAAATGCATATAACATTTTAACGGCAGTGTATAATTCAAAGGATTTCACAAATTACCCTACTGGCGTCCCAAGTAGGTTACCTATATATCCCATCAGCGTCCTGATGGGTCCACTTAATCCCTATCGGTGTCCCAGATATGTCCACTTAATCCCTGCAGGTCCACTTATACCTCACCAGCGTACCGGATGAGTCCACTTAATCCCTATCAGCGTACCTGATAGGTCCACTTGTACCTCACCGACGAACGGGATGAGTCCACTTGCATACTTAAAGTATTTTTAAATCTCTTTAAACATTCGAAAGCAACAATATCATGTACTCCACATATCACTGAAATTATTAATATGAATTTCATTGAAACCATTAATAACAGTCACTTTCAATAACATTTCAAAAATAATCGGTCAAATATTTTGGGCTCAAATTTAGAATGGTAGCAGTTCGTAAGGACATTCTACCATAATTGCCAATCTCGTATGTATAGAAAACTCTTATAGAAATCCAAGAATACGGAATTATCACAATTTATGGGATGTCAATTTGCAAATAAATATTTCACAGACAATGCTATAATCAAATGCAAAAATATCAATTTTCAAATAATAAGGCAGTCATTTGCACATGAATTTTACAATGTCCAAATATTCAAAAACAGTAGAAAGAAATCTCATAATTTTACTTAAAGCAGAAATATCACATTTATTTCTAATAATTTTACAGTATCTAAAATTCTCGAACAATAGGCAAGAAAAATAAATAAATTTCTTTCTAATAATTTACAGCATTTAAAATTTCTATCATAGATAAAATATCACGATTTTATTAAAAAAAATATTTTTCAAAATAATGAGGTCGCTTGCGTATAAAATTTATCGCGCCTAAAATTCATGATAATAAGTAGAAATAATTATTTCATTTCATTTTTTAAAAAGAACAGATTATTTTTCAAGATAATGAAGTCACTTACCTAAAATATTTGAGAGGTAGCTTCTGATAAAAATTCGGCTAAAGAGAGAAAAAGCTCATTGCGTTTCGACTAGAGAGAGAAAGATCTCAAAAAAATTTTAGAGTGGGAGTCCTCTCTTCTCTTATTTAAATTCTTAAGATACCTTATTATATTATTTTATTAAGTTACACCTCATACATGAGGTGTAACAATTACATTACACATGAAATGTTTAAAGCCCACGTCCACTAAAGGAACGTGGTATTGAAAGGAAAAAAATGAACAAAGTCGTGATGGTCCTTAAGGATCATAATAGTTATATGGACCATCATACTATAAATAATTATTTATTTATTTATATTTATTATATATATATATATTTATTTATTTTTATTTTTATTTTTTGAAAGTTTAAGATTGTTACATTTTTGCACAACCGTAATGTTCAAGCTGATATGATCGATTTAAAGGTATTTCAACATTAAAATTACAATTTCTTTTGAGTTATGAGGTGAACCTTCACTTATTTTGAAAAAGCTACATACCTGCCAAACCATTTTCGTTAAGTAAATGGACGCGTGGGACCTACATTAATTCATTAGAATTCGCAGTAGATTTTCTATCGCCGCGTTGATGGACCACATCATATGTCTTATTATTTCGTCAAATGAAAAACCTACCAATTTCTCCTAAAGTGAAAACTTACTTTTGGGGACACTCAAATTATTAAAAAAATGTTATTTGACCAAAGTGTGCCATGTAACACGTGCATGTGAATATTAAGATGCTTCGTGGAATGCATGCACAAAATATATAAATTGAACCGGTGTTTAAATTTCAGATCATCAATGCGGAACGGCCTCGTGCTGGATCGATCGGGATCGGCTAGATCAGCAATCTAAATAGGCCTAAATACCCAAACATCGTTAAAAATTATTGAAATAATATAATCGGGTGACTCCAATGAGAGGTAGGAACAACAACCCAACGATTCTTAGCGGATCGATGATCTCGGATCAGGAATCGGCATGACCAAAAACAAGGCCATCTAAAACACTCCCCCAATTGGAGTTAATAAAGAGGTCAAGCAATCGTTCAAAAAATAAATAAAGGCGTCAACTACTGGTGGGCTGTACATAAAGCATCCATCTTGATGCATGGTGTACTACTGGAGCGAAGATTAGGCTTTTGGCTGCCGTAAGGATTAAATTAGGGTTTTGCCCTTTGTAAAACTTGATTTTATATTTGGGTCCCTACGATTTATAGCTAATTAAAATTGTTAACTTGTGGTTAAGACTCCTGTAAGAGTAAGAATGGTCAGTAGAAGCAATGTTACATAGTCACTATCTTCTCTCTTATGTTTTGTGTCGACACATGTTGATACTTAGGCACGTGTCAATACGTTTAGACACGATTCTACATGTTGTTTTGTCAAGTGATTTTGTTGAATTTCAATATATGTCAACACTATATATAAAAGTGTCCTCCTTATTTTTAAAACCAAAGGCCCATTTGGTACGTTGGACTCTGTTAAGACTCTGAAGATAGGTACGTCATGGACTCTTTTAAGACTCTGAAAGTTGAAGAGGGTGCTTAATAAAGTTGTGTTGGGTCCCGGTCTGCATTTATCCACAGGCGTATTATCACTATGGGGTCCTAATTGTGCAAAAGTGCATTCATTCTAAGAGTTTATTTGGGGGAAATAGGTGTTTTGCTAAAATTGGATTTGAAAAAGGCATATGATCGGGTGGATTGGGATGTACCTTTAGAAGTTTTGAGATGTATGGGGTTTAGAGATAGGTGGTGTAAATGGATTAAGGGCTGTTTAGAGAGCACTCGTTTCTCGATATTGGTAGAAGGTAGCCAGAAAGGTTTCTTTAAAGCATTAAGGGGTTGAGACTATGTGACCCATTGTCCCCATCCTTTTCACAATCATGGGGGAGGCCTTTAGTCGGTGTAATGGAAATGTGGTGGCTAGGGGCCGTTTCAAAGGTTTTAAAGTAGTAGAGGATAGTTAACAGATTTCACACATACAATATGCTGACGATACATTGTTGTGCTATGATGCATCTATGGAGCAGATTTTGAATATCTGAAGAATGCTACTATGTTGTAAAGTGGGATTGGGTCTCAAAGTGACGTTTGGGTCTCAAGGTGGATAGGGAGGTGAATGTTAGGAATTTGATGCTGCTGAAGATAGTGAAAGTAAGAAATAAAGGTCGATGGATTCCCTTGATTGTGGGAAGCTTAAAGATGAATTGTGACGGAAGCTGTCTAGGTAACCCAGGGATTGTTGGGATTGGGGGCTTTTGAAGCATCACCATGGTGATTGTGTTTTGTGCTTTGCAGGGCCGTGTGGTGTTACAAGGTCTTGAGATTTTTAAAGATCGTGGTTTGCAGGAAGGGTGTGTGATTGAATGTGATTCGCAAAATGTGATAAATTGGTGTATGAATGTATCCAGACCACCATGGAATTTGATATCGAAGTTATGGTTATGTCGGTGATTGCCGGTGTGCTTTTCAGCATGTTTATAGGTAAACGACATGGTGGACATATTGGCCAAGAGAGGAAGTTCGATGCAGACTTTGGTTATTTCGGATGTATTGATTATTTGATTGTACTGTAACATTTCATGATTAATATTTTTTTTTAATATTGTCAAAAAAAAACAAAAAAAAGTAAGATAGAAGGTCATGGAACGTATATGGAAGAGATGGCAATGATGTTTTTTTTTTCCTCTGTTTCTTTTTTGGGTTTACGTTGTGCACACCATCCATCTGCCATATGTGTCATCAACAAACAATGATGATCAAACCACTATTCGGTTGTGTATCAATAAAGTCAAATAGCAGATCATCTCTAACGTATGTTGAGTTCGAAGAACGGTAGGGGTCTGGTTTGTGCACCATATACTCCCCATTTTAACAAATGTGGTGGTTCCTTCGTACATTTGATATATAGTTTGACACCTACATTACGAAAACATCGATATGCATGTCACGAGACGACTGTGGGAAATATCAGCGGATATTAGATGACTGGCCTCTGAGGAGCGGAGAGATGGGTTGGTAATAATTAAGAGTAAGAGAGGTGTTTGTTGATGTTTATAATACAAAGTTTGTTTAGAACAGAATATGTTCCCTTCTCCTTGGCCTTGGAGTTAACCTTAGGAAAATTGGGTTTAACCGTGGTTAAGCCCGAATCAATATCCCAACTATTTTGAAACAAGGACTAGGACCTAAAAACACTATTTAATGCGGGGCAAGGCAAAAATCCAACTTCCATTGGCCCACTTAGTCCAAGGGAAAATAAATAAAAAAAAAACCAAAGAGAATGGGGAGCAAAGAAAAACTCGTTTTCAAAGATTCGTTCCTCATTTGTTGCTCTTTTTGTAGACAATGGTTTAAAGGGCAGACTATGAGTTATTTCCTGGTGTCACGCCCCCTAGTTGAAGCCCCGCGCTTCGACCATTTCGGGGAATCACACCGGGCTAGAAAAAATGGTCCGGAGTGTTCTGTTTCTTGTATGCTTTCATTTTTGTATAGCATTAGGTATTGAAGAAGCAAATGGGCCTAGAGTTGTTAATGTTAATGTTGGAGTGATTTTGGCATTGGATTCATGGGTAGGGAGAGTGAGCAATTTGTGCATAACAATGGCCCTCGAAGATTTCTACAAAGAACACCCCAACCACAAAACCAGAATACTACTCTCAAGGAGAGACTCAGGACTAGATGTTGTGCAGACTGCCTCAGCTGGTACTCTCTCTCTCTCTCTCTCTCTCTCTCTCTCTCTCTCTGCGCGCGCACCAATATCCTTTATATCTCGGGATAGGATTAACTATTGTTAAATGGTCTATGTTGCCCTAGGATTTCCTCTAACTAGAGGTTTAGGGCTCCTAGGATCCATCTAACCAGAGGTATACAGGGCTGATAGCTTTCGATCCTGGTTTCGGGCTGAATTCAGGGCATAGAAGAGGGTCATCTGCCAGGTGCGGGTCGGGCCTCTTCAATGCCCGAAATAATTTCTGACTCCCCCTCGCCCAACTTGGGCCTCGCCTAAAAATACTGTAAACATGTCAAAGGGATATTGCACGTATATTTATTAACCATTATATAACATAATTATATAGAAACCTAAATTTTCTTCGGGTCCGGTCTGGTCGACTCGGACATCAATCTCTTCTTTTGGATTCAGTTTAGGCATCCCCCAAAAAGCAGATTTTTGGAGCAAGAAATGTTCGAGCTGGCTCAAGCCCAACCCGCTAACAGCCCTAGTCATCTATGGCGTATGGTGCACTATGGGCCAATCTAAATAAATATCTGGTCTATGGTTTAGTATCGAGTCATCTGCCACAAATTCTTAATGATGACTCCGATGTCGACAAGGTACAATTTTGTCAACTCTGTTTCTCTAGTACCGGAAACTTCGTCTATATCACTCAAGAATATCTTGGGCATTAATTAAAATAAAAATATAGAAGAAAATAAAAAAGGAAAGCTTTATTCTTAATTAATCTTCAAAAAAAACACTGTTAAAAGGAAAATTTTATATAGAGCCAAGCCTCAAAACACTCAAATTAGAACCCCTCTCAAAAATTTCACTAGAAGAGGCTGTTTTGATGCCAAAATATCTTCAAATTGATCATCTCGACATCAAGATGCATGGACATGAGAAAAAAAATGAATTTCAAGTTTTGAAAATAGTGCATCTTGTAACGCTTTTTTGGACTGTCAATTTTCAAGTTTTCATAGATATGTTCGATTTACTCTATTTTTTAAGCTTTAAATTTTATAATTAAAGATGAAACTATATTTTAAGGCCATTACAAAAATTTCCAAAATTGAAACCACATTTCTCGATACTATTTGAAGGTGCGCATTGTTGAGAGCCGAGGCTCTATATAAGGGCAAGCTTTCTATGCTTCTTCTACTGCATAAAACTTATATACTTCCCTTTATCCAACCGTCCATTCTAAATGGAGGGCTAAGATTGCCCCAATCACAATGTCATATTTCTACACTATTTTATTTTTAATATTTTTTCAATAAACTATTTTGATTCCAAATTTTGGACGTCCAATCTTCTATTAAACTCGCACTAGTGAAAAATAAATAAAAAATATTTTCAATAAAATAAAAGATAAAAATATCTCTAAAAGATTCAAGGGTTATTTTGATAATTATATTTTATCTAAACTTTATTTTTAATATTTTTTATAGGTGTGTCCCAATGAGAAGATGGAATGTACCAAATTTCATATTCATACAATTTGAATAAAGAAAAAGTACAAATAAAATACTTTAAGACGTAGATCTAAGATTAAACAGTGAGTAACTCTCTTGATCAAAAGTGGACGGCTGGATTGTAGGAGAAGCATAGATCTTCTATGCTATAGGGGAAGTATAGAAATTTCCCTCTATACAAACCGCATCTCTTATGCACAGTAAAATTTAAATATTTCCCACCTTGGGAATACTGAATAGAAACGAGTGATGAGTTGCCCGATTCAAATGAATTAGAGAACAAAACAGGATAAAACTTTAAAAATAAAAGGTGGTACTAGTTCTGGCTGACATAACTGTGGCCAAAACTGTCACGTTTCGGTTCCTAGAGGGATCCGGTCAGTTCCCAATATTTTGGAGGAATTGGGTCGGGATCCCTGTCTTTTTAAAACTTCAGTGGCCACTAGTAAAGGTTTCCTACTTTCCGTACTATGTAGTAGCATTGTCCTATATGAGATAACTCCCATGTTTGATGCACAGAATTTATAGAGTTAAAAAAGTTCCACCAGTACTTCCTTATTCCTTAAGAAGAAAAGTTTTGTCTAAAACGACAAACTTAAAATAGGATCGTAACCCTTGAAGAGGGTTTCTTTTTCAAATCCTATTTTGCCTCGCTCCTTGTATTTATATTTATATTTGTATTATATTATATATTATATTTTTATTTTTATATTATATTATTTTTATCATATATATATATAAATTAAATTATATATTATGTATATTATATAATATATATTTATTATATAATATTATAAATATATTATAT
The DNA here is from genome assembly GCF_000471905.2 of Amborella trichopoda. Next base: position 3,034,837 of record NW_006498608.1, on the reverse strand, counting down.
ATAATAATATATATTAATAAAATAAATATAAAAAATACTACATTATATATTATTTTAGGGAAAATTACATACATATCCGTTATACTTTGCGTTATTACAGATGTACTAAATAGTTTTCGTTATTACATATCTGTCCGTTTTTTACCTTTTATAACGTAATTTTAAAAAAAAATACGACTTTAACCTCCTTAATGTTTCTAGAATTTCGCAGTCATATTTGAATGACATTTTCAGATGTTCAGATGTTGGCAATTCAAGCTTTTTGAAATGTGAAAGATATTGTTCAAGAACCGAAAATACATTGAATTCAGATTTTAAAAAATTGAAAACCCTTCAATTCGGTTGTTTAACACCCGAAAAAGGGTAAAGTTGTCTTTTTTTTAAATTTATGTTATGAAAGGTAAAAAACGGACAGGCACGTAATAACGAAAACTATTCGGTACATTCGTAATAACGTAAATAGAACGGATATATGTGTAATTTTTCCATTATTTTATGTTTTATATATTTATATTTAAATTATCAAAATTTATTTGTATTACATATAGCATATATATTTATGTAATATAATGTATTTTATTATATAAAATATAATATATAATATATTTTATTACATAATATACTTATGTAATAAATATTTACAATAAAATATATATTATATATTATTTTATATTTAATATTTAAATAACATTTAATAAATAATATTTAAATAGTATTTAAATAAATATAACTATATATTCAAACACGTTGTCAAACAACCGACCTAGAACTTCTTTAACATTCTAGCAGGTTATCAAACACAGACACCTAGAACTTCCTTTGAGATCTTCTTCCTTCGTAGTGAACAAGACCTTCCAATTTTCAAGGAAAGTTTTCATACGTAACTCATTTGCAATTCAGATTGATTTTTCTACGCATTTTTTTAGACCAACGGAGTATATTTTGAGTTAACCTGATGACTATGCAAGTTGAAATTAGCAATGTTATATTTCAACTTCAATTCCTACTACTAAATTATAAAACAAAATCGGCTTGGTTGTGGCATGAATATAAGAGTGGCAATTAGGTTGGGTTGACCTATGGACAGGGGGGGGGTCGGGTTCAGGTCAGTCTGAGAAACTGGTTCGACAACTCCAAACTTGTCGACACTGTATAGTCCACCACGACACGAATGGTGTGAAGGTCTGTGAACCACACGCCGGTCCAACTCCAATGTTAAATGTCCACAACATGGAGGTCTAAACTCTAAAGTAGGAATGTTTTAGTACATATAAGCACATACCACTTACATTTAAACATGCTTAGTGTAAAGTTAAACTGTTCCAGCTCCTTATTGTTCCAAAAGTTGGGGGGACTGTTACAAGTATGCATTTCATGCAAATGATCACACAAAACACAATCCCCACTGAAGATTGAGATACTTTTCTTCGTTTCTATCTTCTTTTAACAGCCTCTATGGTACATCTTTTTTGGTTTAGATGCTAACAACGTTTTGGAATGCTACAGCTTTGGACCTCTTGAAGAATGTGGAGGTAGCTGCCATCTTAGGCCCTCAGTTATCAGCCGAGGCAGAGTTTCTGGCCGAACTTGGAAACAAGTCTCAAGTGCCCATTCTCTCTTTCTCTGCAACTTCTCCTTTTCTCTCCTCAACTCGCACTCCTTACTTTGTGCGAGCAACTATCAAGGACTCAGCTCAAGCCAAGCCTATCGCAGCTCTCCTCCGAGCCTACGGATGGAGACAAGCTGTAGCCATATCCGAAAATACCAAATATTGTATTGGCTTCATTCCCTACTTAATAGATGCCGTGGAAGAAATCGGTTCTCACATTCGACACAAAATTGTCATTGCCTCATCTGCTTCGGAGGAATTTATCGGAGAGGAGATTCTCAAACTAGTGTCAATGAAAAACAGGGTCTTTATCATTCATATGTCATCTGTCCTGGCCTCCAGGTTCTTCTGGCAGGTTCAACAACTCGGCTGTATGAGTGAGGAGTATGCCTGGATCATAACTGATGGGTTCACCAGTCTCTTGGACTCTATGGACCCATCAGTTATAGCGTCAATGCAAGGGGTTTTGGGAGTTAAAGCATATGTAGAAGAGTCTAAACAACTGGCTAAGTTCACCACAAGATGGAAGCATCGTTACAGGGCAGAATACCCAAACGAAATTCAAATCCCACATCTGAACGTTTTTGGATTAAGAGCCTATGACACCACCTGGGCTCTTGCTCTTGCCATGGAGAAATCTGTCACTAAAGTTGTTAGTCTCCGACAACCAATCACCCCAATAGTGGCCAGAAACCCATTGGATTTTTATACCCCACAAATTTCTCCAGTGGGCCGATTTCTCTTAAAAGCCATATTAAATACACAATTTGAGGGGTTAACCAGCAACATCCAGTTCATTGACGGTGAGCTTGAAGTTTCTAATTTCCAAATAATCAACATTGTCGGTCAAAGCATTAGAGAGATCGGTTTTTGGACACCTGAATTTGGTCTATCTCAGGTGATCAAACAAGAAACCCAAGAAAAGAAGAAGGTTTACATGACTAGAGTGACAGATCTAAAGATGGTGATCTGGCCCGGGGAATCAGTGAGGGTCCCTAGGGGTTGGATGTTCCCAACAAATGGTGGAAAGTTAAAGATTGCGGTTCCTGTCAAAATAGGATTTCAGGAGTTTGTGAAGGTGGAGAGGGACTTGAATAATCAATTAACAGTGACCGGATTTTCAGTCGTCATTTTTAAGGCTGTTCTCGATGCTCTACCCTATGATGTCCCCTATGAATTTGTTCCAGTTGAAATTAGCCATGGGAGAAGAATAGGGACCTACAATGACCTTGTTTACCAGGTCTATCTTGGGGTAAGAACAGATCTATCACCCATTGTTACAAACTGGTTGTTATATCGTAATCCATTAGAAGTTTAAATTCTTTAGAGTTATCACTGTACAATCAATGGGTTTGATAGAGATGGAGAAAGAGAGTTGGATCTGCAAGAACATGATATGACTTCGACAATGGTCCCACTCTGTCTCCATAATGGTTTAACCCATTGTACAAGTGGTGATAATCCTCAAGACCTGTACCATAGTCATTAAGATTATATGACTATGGTACATGTCTTGAGGATTATATGACTATGGTACATGTACCATAGTCATTAAGATTATATGACTATGGTACCACACATGTACCATAGTCATTAAGATCTTATGATACTTCTTATGATTATGAATTGTGGGCACTAAGCCAATCCACAATTTAATCCCAAGGACTAAAGAAATGCATAACCCATAGGAACTCCCCAGTCCATTGAAATGATGGATTGAAATGGACATAGACTCAGATGCCACCAATAGGATCATGTCTTCGTATCTTGACGGGTCCCACTCTCTCTCAACTATTCGCCATCCATCATTCAAATGGCAGGTGATGGACCCAAAGAACAATGGTCATTAGTGTCCTTAGATTACAATGCACTTTCCCTGTCTCTAGATTTTTACTTCCTGGGACTGGGATATGTACTAGTAACTTTATCATTTAATATAGGTTACCAAATTACTGCTGTAGTATCTTTTGTGTTCAACCTTTGAAATGGGGCAACTTACTTGTAGCAAAGAAAGTAATTAATCTCCACCATCCCCCTGCTGTTAATACACAACAACTGCATGATATACTTATCTTTGCCATGTCCATCACACATTACGTTAACGTTTTGATTATTCTTATTTTGCTACTGTCTATAATAGCTCTTCTTTGTTTTTGTTATTTATAATGATGCATTAATTCTGTTAGAGATGAATGTTTTCTGTATTTGCATATCCCTAATTTGAGAACAGACGTACGATGCCGTTGTGGGTGATGTGACTATAACGGCAAATCGTTCAAATTATGTCGACTTTACCCCCCCATACTCCAAGCCAGGGGTGTCAATGGTAGTTCCAATGCAGAAAGAGAGGAGAAGCAGAGCATGGGTATTCTTGAAGCCTTTAACACGAGAGCTTTGGTCGGTCACTGCATGTTGCTTCATCTTCATGGCATTTGTGGTTTGGTCTTTGGAGCATAGGGTAAACGACTATTTCCAAGGGACACCGATGGATCAACTGGGCAAGGCTCTATATTTCTCTTTCTCGGCTCTTGTCTTTTCGCATTGTAAGAACTTTTTACGCTTTGTTTTTTCATGTTTTTGTTATAGAATTAAAATGTGATAAAAGACTTAATACCACTAGTGTAGTCATTATTAAAGGCTTGAAACTCTCTCTACTTGAACACTCTCAAGCATGAAAGTTTGCTTATGATTTTCAGGTGCTAAGGTCAACAACAATCTAACACGGTTCGTGCTAGTCCTATGGTTATTTGTGGTTCTTATAATAAGCCAAAGTTATACTGCAAATTTGGCCTCTATTCTAACAGTAGAGCAACTGGAACCCACCATTACAGATGTGCAAACCCTCATAGAAAATGGAGATTATGTGGGATACCATGATGATTCTTTTGTTGAGGGGATGTTGAAGAAGTTGGGCATCGCAAAGTCGAAGATCAAGGGATTCAACACTTCTAGTGAATTGGCAAAGGCCTTGAGAAAAAGCAGTGCTAATGGCGGGGTTTCAGCTATCTTTCTTGAGATCCCCTACATCAAAGTTTTTCTCACTTCTTACCATGATGAATTTTCCATGGCTGGGCCAATTTTCAGAACTGGGGGCTTTGGCTATGTAATATCTCTCTCTGTAACACACACACCCCACTTAATTTCCACTTTTAAAAAATATCTGCATTTTTTCTCCACCTTTTCCCTGGGAAAAGTGAAAGCAAATATTTTATTATAGAAGTTAGAGTAAGTTAGGTTTTTTTTAAAAAAGAGATTAAAAAAAAGCTAGATTTTTTGGTAACAGCTATTGTGTTTGTTGAAGCCTCCTATATTTCCTTAGGAGTCATGATAAGCTATTCCGTTTTTATGCATGGGAAACTGTACTGTGATCCCATGGACTGTGGGAAACTACCATTCTTGGATCATCATTATCCAAGTAAATGATGGATGATGATGAAGACATTGTGACAGACCAAAAACAAAACATGCACCCCAATGAATTATGAATTTACATGGTCCACTGGACTACAATGTACTTTTCTTTTCACCAATGTGAGCAATGCCATTGCATTATGCCAATATGACTTAACATTTTTCTACTTGAACCAGGTGTTCCAAAAGAACTCCCCACTACTTTCTGATATTTCCAAAGCAGTCTTGGAAGTGACTGAAGATGAGAAGATGAAGGGAATGGAGATGGCTTGGCTTGGAAGCCGTACTGTGCAGCCAACCTCATCAACTGATGTGGCTTCGAACGGTTTGAGCCTCGATTGCTTTTGGGGCCTCTTCCTCCTCGTGTCAACAACTTCCATTGCAGCCTTGATAATTTTTTTCATCCAAATTTGCAAGGAGGATCACAATAATGAAACAGGTGAAGCCAAAGTAACGCATCAAAGTATATGGCGAAGAACTATCGCTGCGGCTAGGCACTTTAGTGAGAAACACCCTTCTTTGCATTATTTTCGAAGAAAAGAGAGAACATAGAAACATATCGACTTCGACAGCGGTATCCTAGCAAATGTTTGGAGAGCCCTTTGCGCTCCAACTTATTGAAGGAACACTTCTCTACAAGTGTTGCCGCACCGCCTCATAGCACTTCAACCTCAGATGATGATGCCCATTCTACTTCCTCTTTCTCTCCCTCAGATGACGATGATTCGCTGGCTCAAAGAACAGATTTTCAAACTTAATATTGTCTAAAGTATTGCATACTCGCCATATTTGAATCTGACTCATGGCTAAGCTAGCTTCATGCACAAAATCTTTAAGTTTAAAAATAAATTAGCAAGGAATCCATCTCTGTGAAATAATAAGATTGTGAATTCTGGGAATAATAGATAGGGAAATTTGTTTGTCACCATGAGAATGGGCAATTTGTTTTAGCTAATGTTCCTGTGAAATGCCTAATAAATGGCCCCCCATACGAAGTTGTAGGTTCTTAAAAGAGATTAGGGAGCACACACCTCAAACCTTATTTTCTCAGGGTGGGTCTGCTTTGTTCGCAAGAGAGACATTAGAGAGCACACACTTCCATCTTATTTTTTCATGGTGGTTCAGCTTTGTTTTCAATAGTGTTCAAAAGATCGGACTGGGTGGCCGAATGGGTCACCTACCGGTTCCTAGTCCACCCAGTAAACCAGCTGACTTGGACCGGTTTGATCTGTTCGGCCCATCAAGGTGAAAAAAAAAGTCAAAAAAAAAATTTAAAAAATTTAAGCATTCTATCTCATTAAACTTAAATAATTTCTATTGATTTAATATATATTTAAGCTGTAAGATATATCTAAGGAAATTAGAGTCTACCTCAAAAATTTCATTAGAAGAGGTTGTCTTGATGCCCAAATATCCTCAAATTGATCATCTCGACATCAAGATGCATGGACTTGAGAAAAAAAATGGATTTCTAAGTTATGGAAATAATGCATCTTGTAATACATTTTTGGACCGTCAATTTTTAAGTTTTCATAGATCTTCTCGATCTCCAATTTAAATTACACACTACATCTTAATTTAATAAATTACAACAAATATGTTTTATATAAGATGTTATTGTTTGAGTCCATATGCACCTATGTAAATATAGCAATGAATTATATTCATAAATATGTGGACCCGGTTTTATGTGGCCAAGCCCGCATATGTATAAATGCGGGCCTATTAATAAATTTATTTTTGAGATGGATTTTTTAACTTAATTTTTATGGACATGTAATCTATAACATGGAGATCATGAATATGAAAAAATAAGTAAATTTTAAAATATTGAAATAATAATTCTAGTAAAAAAACATTTAGACTTTTAGTTTCCATTGTTTTTAGATGGAACACCTACTTGCATCCATCTTTAAGATAGATGCTTTACACTTTTTGGATTGCAAATAGAGTCATCCGGTGCACTATAGATCTATCGATCTATACTAGTTTTGAAGCTTTAAATTTTATAAATAAATATAAAAATATATTTTAAGGCTATTACAAAGATTTTCAATATTAAAACCACATTTCTCGATACTATTTGAAAGTAGGCTCTAATTTGATTGTTTAGAGCCTAGGCTCTATACAAACTGCGCCCATTATAGTAATATATTCAAAAATCATTATAATAATATGGATGGACAATTGCCTGTACTGCTATATTAAAGGGCATCCTTTATGACTTTTATGCATTAGAGCCTTAGAGGGCATGCATAAACATATGCATGTCTTCACTTTTAACTGTCTAATTATTACTTTCTCTGTAATAAATGCACCATCAAGCATTTATAACATTTGACATGGGTTAGTAATGATACAAGTAATATATGTTATATATTAGGAAACTCGGGGGTTATTATTTTAAAAAAAATGATTTTATAAGATCTTTCTCTATTTATGTGTGTAGGACTTCAAAAAATCACCATTAAATTTGGCATAAATCTCTAAAAAAATCAAGTCTCACTCTCATATAACTTTTTTAAAGGTCCATATCAAATTTAATGGTGATCCTTTGGGGTCCTAGAAACATAAGTGGAAGAGAGTCCTATAGGATCATTACTCTTATTTTTAATGCCATCTCGAATGTTTATGAGTTCAACTCCTACAAATGTCCAGTATCAATATAAAATCAAATAAGACACCGTGTGTCTAAAAATTGGATATGTTATATGAACGTGTCCAATTTTATGTTAAACATATGGCAATTTGCGCACCATTTCATAGTATTGAACTAAAAAGCCTTCTTGAACATTTTCTTCTCCTTCATAGGTGTCATGGGGTAATTTTGACCATTTCATTTGGTTAGGGCAAGTAGCTCTTGCCTGGATAATATTAAGTAGACCACCCTAAAAAATGAAGTATGTTTCATCGTTATGTAATGAGGTATGGAAAAGTACGATCATTTATTTTTGGTACATGGAGGTCTTGTCTCTCATATTTCAAATTACTATATTCAAAGTTTAAAAAAACAAAATCTTGAATTTTGTGATACACCCCAAGCAAAAAAAAAAAACTTGAATTTTATGATTCACTCCAAACCATTCAATTTGACATCTAATTCCTATGAGTAATTATAACCTTCTTATAACAAAGATAAATTCTCCTAGTATACAATCCTATAAAGTATTAGTATACTCGCATAGGATGTTATAGTTGTTGGTACGTGTGTGGCTGTGGGGCCATAAATTAGGAAGGTGTTTGAACTAGCTGATAGGAATTACTTAAATGGACCCATGTTATAGTAAGTTGCTTTATTGTTTTATTTAGGGCAGTCGTAATTCATGGACATCCTCTATTGTATATATATGTACTCTTTTGAATGAATGGAAGTGTATCTTCCTCCTTAAGCATCAATAAACAACGATTCTCAGTAATAGGGCATGGGCTTAATTGCTTTGCTTGCAATGCTAGATCCCAGCTTCCATTCCAACTATTGACCTACCCAAAATAGAATAAAGAAATGCTTCTCTCTCTAATCCTCAGTGGTCTTTTTTCCAAGCGTGCTACTCTGAATTTTGTGAGAAGTATTAACTTGCAGGTGATTGTAGTGCTTGATTTATGAAAGTTAAAATAATGCTTGGCTTAGCATCACTTTAATAATTGGGACAAAGCTTGGATGATGATGAAGGCAGTGCTTGCTTAACACCTTATTGTGATTCAACCAGAAGAAATGATGTATATTTTTGTATGTACGATCCTTCAGCGTAGCTCAACTCTACAATAATTTTCTAATAATGTTAAGTACTCTTCTAAAAAAAAAAAACTTTACTATACTTTTTGAGGTATTGTAAGCTAGCCATATTTATATCTGACTCGTGGTTAAACTAGCTTAATGGACAAAAACTTACGGGTCTCAAAATTAATTAGCAAGAAATCTGTCTCTAAGAGGAATTAACAGTGTGCACAATGGGTATTATAAATACGAAGAGCACAAAATGTTAGAGGTCACCGCTGATTGGATTAGAATCCTACTTGATAGGTGCACAATCGTCGATGCCTTTTCTTAACTAGTTGGGGTCACTACAAAATCCTAGTTTGTCATTCTGCTTTATTAAGGGTAATATGTCCAAACATTGTTACCGAGAGTGGGAATGGCTCCGGTTCCGAGAGCGAGAGCATCAGATCGACGACTGCCAAAGCTCCAGAGCTCGACGAGCGAGTTTTGATGAGGATGGAAGTTACAGATCCAAATCCTGTTTGAATAGGGAGCAAGTTCGCAATACATTGGGATCGAGATTCTCATTTAACGAGAACACGTTCCATGTAAAATGGGATCGTGTGTTATGCGCGGAATCTCTAAACCCAACAAGTTGATTTTTAGCAAATAAAGTACGAGAAAAAGAATTGACAAAAACAAGCACCAAGCAACAAAAATAAAGCAAGAAATAAATAATAATAAAAAAACACCAAGATTTACGTGGTTCGTCACAGATGTGACTACATCCACAGGCAAAGACGATCGATGTTTTTCACTCAATCAAAGAAAATTACAAGACTCATCTCCTACAAAACCTTCTTTCTCTATAAATTTTTCTCTCTCTACAAAAACACGTAAAAGTTTCCTTCTATGCTTTTGGATCTTTTTGTCTCTAAATAACCTATTATATAGAAAAAGCAAACCCCAAAGAGGTGGTAGTTGGGGCTCTATCTTTCTATGTTAGGAAACTTAACTTTATCTCTATCTACTTGTGTACCTGAGGCTCCATCTTATTCTAAGTAGAACTTATCTATAAGATCCTAAATAATAGGCTCTACCCAAATAAATAGGAAACTTAAATTAAAAGAAATCAATCCCTTAAAATTACGGATTCAATAATTCAAGATAATATCAACCTCGTATTCCCATGTTCATTAGGATCATGCTCACATTTACAATAGGAACAATATCCCATTTAAGGATGAGTTGAGCCCCCATCTAAGAAAGACCACGTTCCTATTTGGAAATGATCGAGCTCCATTCAAAGTACTTTATCAAAAAAGTTCAAATCTCCCTTTTTACTCTCCCCAAAATACAAATATATTTTTTAAAATAATACCATTAAATACTAGATATGCATTAAAAACCTTGTGCGAAATGGAAATGGAAATGATACGCATAAAGGATATCATTAAAAATACTTTTATTCATATTCCCTGTGAACCCGCAAAACTATATTAGGTAAAAGTTAAATAAACCAAATGTTTTCTATAATTTTATTTTTTTCGCCTTAATCTCTAATTGACAATAAATCAATTTTTATATTTCACTATAAAAGAGCAATTTAGGTTTGTCCTTTATGAAACTAAACAACAATTTACTCCATTAGTAGCATAAGTTTTGTGTCTTGTGTTAACACATATTCGAAGACACACATGAGTGAGGGCATCTAATATTGTAATAATTAAAATTTGATCATTACATGCATATTTAATGCACATCTTAGAAATAAAAAATAAAGGAAATAATATTTTAATAATAAAAATTTATCATTACATGCATTAAATGCAAAATTGATCTATCAATTTTTTAAAAACATGTATTTATGTGAACCCTCATGACCATATTATGTAAAAGCCAGACAAACCAAATGTTTCCAATGATTTTATTATTTTCGTCTTAATCTCTAATAAACAATAAATCTATTTTTATATTCTATTATAGAAGACTAACTTAGGTTTCTCATTGATGATACTAAACAACAATTTACTCCATCGGCAGCACAAACTTTTTGTGTTGTGTTAACGCGTATTCTAACACACACGAACACGTTCCGTGTGAAAGTGAGATTGCGATCTATGCGATTGTGGGATCGAGCTCCATTATGATTTGGATCGAGAATCCTATAAATAGGAGAGAGTTCCCAAAAAAATTGGAACGGGTCCCAGTCGAGATCCTGGCCACGAAGCGCCGGAGCTGGGTTCCGAAACGGGAGCGCCACCCTAGTTGGATGCACTTGGTAACTATGCTTCTAACTATGTCCTTTTGAGCCTACCCCTTGTCCTAGCGATGAGATAGGCGCGTTCAATTTCTTAATTTCGTTTATATCTCCGTAGGAGGTCAAGATTGAAGTTGGTGTATTAGGATGGAAGTTGTATGTGTTGAATGTTTCGATCTAGAAAGCGCTCACTAACTATATCAGATACCAAAGGAAGCATGGGATGTGCTTTCATCTCTCGACCGAATGCATGATTTTAGCTATTGGAGAATGGGGTTGAGAATTTTTCGGACTAGGTCTGGATTCGAATAATATACATAGGATCCTGATCTGATTTGATCCAGAATGTTCAGATCTGAATCAGGAGTTTGATCCAGAATATGCATGGGATCGAAATCTGAAAACTATATACTGATTAGGCCTTTTAAAAGTATATATATATATATATATATATAT
>NW_006498608.1:3002476-3013848 GCF_000471905.2 Amborella trichopoda | reverse complement strand
TCCGGTATAAGTAAATATCATTTGCTTACCACACTCCCACTGAGTTTATGTGCTACTGTAATAAATGTTTTTCATTACACACTCATAAGGCCTTTAAAGGCCATATAAACCCAACAGTCGCCACATATGTGTGTGGTTTATGGTGCATGTGTGATTTTATTTGTGTTTCGGAATGAACCGAAGGCACGAGTGTGAATTTTCCACTGCACGACTCAACATAAAAGATGTGAGCTTTGAGGAAACATTATATTATATAATGATTATTAAATATTACATCTTCACAGTATTTTAACTGACAGGGATGTCTCATCTCTCACTTGCATTTTGTCAACAACATGAGAATGGGGTTATTTGTTTTACACATCCTACCAAATGCCTAATAAAATGGGCACCACATATAAATCGATCTTATAGGAGACTTATATGCGATCCAAATATATCATAAGGGAGAGTTTTTGGAGCAAACACCTCAATTTTATTTTGTGAAAAAATATACAAAGAGATCTTCTATTTCTGGTATAAGGATGTCGCAATTACTATTATTTGTTAATTTCAAATGGGGTGGTTATAAGAGTGTCATTGACAAGACTCAAATGTTTAGGATTGTCATTGACTAGTTTGAAAATTTAAAAGTGCCATTCTCCTCCTTTATTTTGACCTTTTTATTTGGCTAGGGAAAATCAACTCGGTACAAGTAGGTTACAATAAGCTATGGCCATCCGATATGAAATTTGATAGCTTGGGTGTATCATAAAGTTTGAAAAAATTTATTTTGAATTTGGAGTTTGGTCAATTGAATAAATATAACCATCCAATTTCACATTCAATGATGAAGATTAATTATGACCATGTTGTACGAAAAGTAAATTGTACCATTATATACTTCTTCCTTACTTAAATAATGGAAGCGGACACTACCCTAAAAAGTGAAACACGTTTGATCCTTATGCAACGAAGTAATAAGTATTGTCACTAAGGATGTAGTTTTCTTCCTATCTTCCAAAACAATTTGATTATATTAACGAAGACTAACATTAGCATATGAAAATTCCTACGCAATTTCAATTTAAAAAAATAAAAAAGATTAAAAAGGCCTCATTTTCAACTTTTTATATGAAAAGTTGAAAATAATTGTTGTGGACACCAACTACGCAAAAAAATAAGCAGAATTGACTAATGACCACTTTAGTTGACTAAATGTCACCCTCATGGACCACACAATTAGGCGAGCTTTATTAAATTGAGGTCACAATCACATGGAGCAAACCTACTAACTATGGCGACCATGGCATGTAATAACAACATATTGTAAAAGGGTGTGGTTTGTATAAGGTTGACGCTCTAAACAATTAACGTAGGGCGTATTTTGAAATAGTATTGGAAATTAATTTTTTAATAATAAAAGCATTTTTTATGGCTTAAAAATTTATTTTTATAAACTATAAAATTTAAAGTTTTAAAAAATAGTCTAGATCAAACAGATCTATAAATGCTTGAAAATATTGAAAATTGATGCCCAGATAATGTATTACAAAATGCACTATTTCCCATACTTAAAATCCATTTTTTTTCATGTTTTGTACATCTCTAAGTGGAGATATTGATTTAAGGAATCTTTGACATAAAAACAATCTCGTCTAGTGAAGTTTATAGGTGTGCCCTAATTTGATAATTTAAGGCTTCAATCTTATATAAACTTTTTCCTTTGCAATGGAAAAGAGTATCCTAATGGGTTACTCAGCTCCACTAGACGAGTAAATCTTGCATAGCGTGCTATGGTGAGAGCAAATTGTATGCTTGCTCCCTCGGTCAAACAAACTATCTTCAAGAGGATTTTCTTTTTCGATCCCAAATCTCATATAGGGTTCTATTTTAAAATTATAATTATCAGATGTGTGCTTTCAGATAAAAGTTTGAATTTTGAGTTTTTAAACACTCAGATTGATCATCTAAAAATTAGAGCATGTTTATTCAATTTTTGGGATATTAATTTTTTGTACACATAGAAAAAATATTTTATTTTTCTTTTTTGTACTTTAATTTTTGTTTTTAATTTGACAGCCAGGTTCACGAGATCCACCACTCAAAAATTGGGGTCCTCAGTACTCCTATATAGGTTGTTTACACGAGGGGAGGGTAGAGGACATTTGGCTGGCGGGAGCATAAAATCAGTTGACACCAAACTATATTAAAATATTAATAATTTACTCAATTGGGTAATGAAATCAGAAGTAAATTAGAGCTTGTGGGGTGGGAAGCGTGCTTTCGGGGAATATAAGTTTTTAAAATTTATTTAGGGATTGACATAGGCTTTCTTCAGTAGTAGAAGTTTGTTGTATATCACTCTACAATTTAAAATTCTAAAGAAAAAAGAGAAATCAAACACGTTCTAAGACCAAAATTCAAACTAAATGAAAAAATAGCACGTTATAATGGCAACTATTTCGTTGTTTGATCAGCCATATTGGTCAATTTTGAGGAAGGTGGAAAAAAAATTTATCATGGATATTGGGAGTGCGCTACAGCAGCCTGCTGGTCAATGCCTGTCAAAACTTGGGAAAAGAAGGAGAGTTGTGTTAGGTGATCTGCTAGTGTAAAACTTTACTGCAATTTTTTATGAATCTTGAATCTATGTAATGGATCATTCTTCAGTAAATTAATGAATTCATGCGCAAAATTGGAAATTATACCATGTTTAATCACATTATAAATTTTCAGAAGTGCTAGTATGACATGCATTTCATGAAAAGTAACTGACAAAGTATCGTTAATGCATATAACGAGTATCATGTGCTTTTCAACTTAATGATATGAAAAACTTGAGGCATTTTCCTTTAAATATTTAGCCCAGTTGATTAAATACTCCCAATTGGCTAATTTTACATCCATTGGATGAAGTTGATTGTGACATCCTCGTTATATATATATATATATATAATAAAAAAAAAAAATTAGCCAATTGGGAGTACGAATGTAAAATTAGCCAATTGGGAGTATGGATGCACCTCAAAAAAACATCAAAAAATGTAGTTTTAATGTTGAAAAACCCTTTGATTGAGCATCTCGACATCGAGATGTATGACCATGAAAAATAAAAAGATTTTAAGTCTCAGAATTAGTGCATTTTACAACATATTTTCTACACCGTCCATTTTCAAGATTTCATATGTTTATAGATCTACTTGAATTTAACCATTTTTGAAATTTAAAATTTTATAATTAGATATTCAAATAGATTTTGAGACAATCCTGAGAACATTTTACATCAAAATTATATTACATGATAGAATTTGAAGGTGCACCGTACCTCTACAGCTACGGATGCATCTGTATGCCAACTACACCTACTATATATATATATATATACATATATATATACACACACACACACACACGAAAAGTCTTCCCAACGCCCATAGGCGAAATAAACAGTGATTTCGTCTACCCTCATCACTGTACAAAGTTCATCGCACAGTCACGATGTAATGTTTCATTTTTTTTTTTTACAAATCGAAGTGATCTGAAATTTGGATGGTGTGTACATGTTAGTGAGGCACACCTAATAAAAATATAAAAATAACAATTCGTGAATAAAATAACCAAAATCCCCCAAAAAGTTTTGGGGGTATTTTGGTTACTTTTTTCATGTAAAATATTTATCTTTTGATATGTTCTTAGGTTCATCTGTTTTTTATGAACACATGCTCCAAATTTCAAGTCATTCCGATTAATAAAAAAAATGAAAAATAAAACACTACCGGACAATCGTGATCGTGCGATGAACTTTGGACGGTGATGAGGGTAGGCGAAATCACTGTTTATTTTCACCTATAGCTTTATTTCTAAAATTAGAATTGAATAAAAATGCTAAGAAACTAGTTAACTATCAAAATAAATTTAAGGGTATTTTAATTATTTTTATTTAAATATTATTTAATTATTCTTATTTAGTTCATTTATAAAAATACACCTACGCCTTAAAATTCAGATAAATAACTCATTTAAATAAAAAGAGAAAGTTACAAGACTAATTATTAGCCGTTGGATTTGGCGTTGTGAAATCTCAACCATTGTGCACCTTGTGCACCTTCCACGCATCTACATAATGTAGACCGGAGAATTTAACCAAGAGGAAAATTCGTTGCACTTTCAAGAAAGAACCGAGACTGAGAATTCCAATTGAGACAAACTAGATGCGACAAAAGGGAAGGTGCACTTAAAAAAGAAGATAATGTCTCCTCTAATTCCATGAATCAATATGTAATTTCATACCATTTGATGCTCTGCTTCAAAACTACGCTTTAAAAGGTCACCCAAGGTTCATTGATAAACCATTTTCCCAGTCTTCAAAGACATGAAAGCCGGTTTTGTCCTAAGTGTTTTGAAAGAGATGAGGGCTGGTTTTCTTTTGAGTTCTTTACTTCTAAGCCTTTTCCATTCCTCTTTTGGATTGAATGAAGATGGGTTTAATGAAACAAAAGGGGCAATAGATGTTAGGGTCGGGGTGGTTTTGGCTATGGATTCATTGGTTGGAAGAGTGAGTAATAGTTGCATAGCCTTGGCCATTGAAGATTTTTACAATGAGCACCCCAACTTCGACACTAGACTCACTATTTCTTGGAGGGATTCAGGTGAAGATGTTATCAAGGCTGTTTCAGCTGGTAATCTCTTTCTCTCCCTCTATCCCCTATATATATATATATTTAAATTATTTATTTTTTATACAAGAAAGTCATGATTATTATCAACCATTGAATTGAATGTAAAATCTGATGGGTGATGATATGTCACTAATTGAGTATAAAATTAAAAACAAATTTTCTCAAAAGCTGTGATATATTTTAATATGTGAGAGAAAATACTGGGTACTTTGAGAGGGGAAAAGACGTCCTTAAGCCGTCTAAGATGACATCTAATGGCTCGGGGGCTGTGAATTTTCCATACAAAAAGAAAAAATGAATATATTTCCATTTTTTTGTTCTACTTAACATTTTTCATGTACGTGACAAGTTTAGCACGTGATGCCTAAACGCAGCTATGCAAGTACATGAGGAAGAATGAAATATTGAAAAAGGCAAGTGCATTTTGCTGCTTCTTAAAAAAAATTGGAATGCCCCATCGGGTCCTCTCAATCATACTCATGGCTCCGGACCAGTTAGAAAACAAATGGTGAAGTCACCTACGTATAAAATATACATGACTCAGATTCTAAAGTTGAATGGATGGTTGGGATGACTTCAGAAATAACATTACAAGTTAATTTCTGAGCGTTTAATAGCTCAAACTATTTTATTTTATTTTTTATTTTTTAAATCATTTTATGGTGTGAAATTTGGGGTGAGAACACTTCTCAGTAGGATGTACCTTTTAAATATCAAGAAAAATGGGAAATTTGCATTAAACCCTTAAAAAGAGACTTTCTAGGCACTTTACCACCCTAATTTTTCTTAGCATATTTTTCTCAAAAATCAAGTTTTATAGCAAATATCCCCCAAATATAAAAATTTTATTTTTTAATGAAAATGCCATTCCCATACATAAAAAATCATTTTTAAATCCAAATAAAAGGAAATGTTCGATCGTGGTTGTATATTGTCGGACCCATCCATTCTGTCGGACCGAAATTGTACGTTGTCGGTCCGCTTATTCCAGACACAAACAAATGCCGGACCACAATTGTAAAACGCCGGAACGATCTCTTCCAAATGCCAGACCACCTCTTCCAAACTCGGGACTGTCATGGTGAAGTGCCGGACCGCTATGTTGAAGTGCCAAACCGTATTTTAGTCTTGTTTTTTTTTTTTGATTTGGGGTATTTGTTAAGAAACATGGTTTTGGAGAAAAAGTCACTAGAAAAAATTAGGTTGGAGGTAAATTACTTATAAAGTGATTTTTGAGGGTTTTATGCAATTTTCCCAATACAAATAAGTATGAGGAAATGTATCATTCTTTAATAAACGGTCTATCCAAACAAACCCTTAAAATTTTAACTTAGTTTTACTTTAATTTTTAAATTTTTGTCGTCCCACAGGCGTAGATCTCATGAAACATGAGAAGGTGCAGGCCATCATAGGTCCTCAAACATCAGGTGAAGCTGAATTCCTGGCCAACCTTGGAGACAAATCTCAAGTCCCTGTGCTCTCCTTCTCTGCAACTTCTCCTTCTCTCTCCTCATCCTATACCCCGTACTTTGTTCGTGGCGCTGTCAATGACGCGGCTCAAGCCAAACCCATTGCTGCTCTTCTCAAAGCCTACGGATGGAGGCAAGCTGTGGCCATCTGCGAGGACTCTAAATTCAAATCAGATTTGTTTCTATATTTAAGAGACGCCCTCGAAGAAATCGGGTCTCGCCTCCAGTACAAATCCATCCTTCCCACCTTCGCATCAGAGGAATTGATCGGTCAAGAACTGTACAAGCTTATGACAATGCAAACCAGGGTTTTCATCGTTCACATGTCATCTCCGCTTGCCTCTCGATTATTCCAAAAGGCTCAAGAAATCGGGATGATGAGTAAGGACAATGCCTGGATCATTTCTGATGAGCTCGCGGGTTCATTAAGCTCCATGGATCCTTCAGCCATAGCCTCAATGCAAGGGGTCTTGGCAGTGAAGACATACATTCCGAAGTCCCAACGTTTGGCCAATTTCATAACTAGGTGGAAGCATTTTTACAGTGCAGAAAATACTACAAAGTTCAAGGTTCCAGATTTAAATGTTTTCGGACTAAGAGCTTATGACATGACCTGGGTTCTCGCGCTTGCGGTGCAGAAATCTGGTACCACAGCCCTCCCTTTTCAGCAACAAAGCACAGAAGAAGAGATTGGGAATTTTACAGATCTCTCAAATTTAGGAATTTCACCTTCAGGTCCAAGTATCCTCAGAGCCATCTTAGGCACCACATTCAAGGGCTTAACCGGGGATATCCGTTTCATTAATGGAGAGCTCAAAGCTTCCACATTTCAAGTAATTAACATAGTTAAAGAAGGTATAAGAGTGATCGGCTTCTGGTCACCTGTATCTGGCCTATCTCCGGTCGCTGAACGAACACAAGAGAATAAGAAGAAGGGCTACACAGCTAACATGGCCGATCTCAGGCCAGTAACGTGGCCTGGGGAAACAGCAGTGGTCCCTAAGGGTTGGGTGATCCCCACAAACAGTAAAAAGTTAAGGATTGGGGTTCCCATTAAGAGAAGGTATCAGGAATTCGTGAAGGTAGAAAGAGACCCAGCTACAGGTCGACTGCAAGTGACCGGTTTCTCCATCGATGTTTTTGCTGCAGTCATGGAGGTTTTGCCCTACTCTTTGCCATACGAGTTTCTTCCATTTGCAGATAGTGAAGGAAATAGCGCAGGGAGCTACAATGACATGATTAACCAGGTTGTTCAAGGGGTAAGTCCATATTTCACATAAGATCTGATTTTCAAGTGGCTCCCTTCTATTAGTTCTCTTGACATAATTTGTTTCTTGTACATGTATGTGCATTGTGGATTGGCAATAGAACTATGATGCAGTAGTTGGTGATGTCACTATTTTAGTGAGCCGTTCGAATCAAGTCGACTTTACGCCGCCATACTCCAGTGCAGGGGTATCGATGATAGTACCTCTGCAGAAGGAGAAGAGAACCAAAGCTTGGACTTTCTTGAAGCCATTAACATGGGAGCTCTGGGTGATCACTACATGTCTCTTCTTCTTCATGGCATTTGTGTTTTGGGTTTTGGAGCATCGGATTAATGAGAATTTTCAAGGGCCACCGATCGAGCAACTGGGAACTGCTCTTTATTTCTCCTTCTCAACTCTAGTCTTTGCACAGCGTAAGAACGCCTTTTCAATATTATTTCTTTTTGGAAAATTCAAATACTTTGTAATTGACACTCTGATTTATTTTCTTCCCATTACAGTATGAGCCATCATAAAATTAAAGTGGACTGTTCCGTAAATCTCTTCATGTTTTAATGTCCTATATTTATTTTGAAACTTGTGAAAGTTTATCTCAAATGCCTAGAAATCTTATACTCAATCACAGGCCGATTATCTACTAGGATTCCATTCCCCAACTCTCCATTTGTATCATATATAGTAGAACTGGTCCATAGATACGTATCAAGTCAGCAAGTTTACTTCAAGCCATGTATTGTACCAAAGATTTGACAGTGAATATCTCGACAACTGTTATGATTCATGTAGGACAAGATCCCACACATTATAAACACTTGAAAAATCTTAAAAATGAACGGTGCAAAATTACATGATGTACTATTTATAGGTCTCAAAACAACCTATGTAGACTTCTCTAGAGTAATTTATATGTCCCAAAAAAGGGTGCAGTTGGTGTACGGATGCATCCGTAGCTGTAGAGATAAGGTGTGCCTTCAAATTTAATCATGGTATATAATTTTGATGTGAAATGTTTTTAGGATTATCTCAAAATCTATTTTTATATCTAATTATAAAATTTTAAATTTCAAAATTGGTTTAAATGAAGTAGATCTATAAACATATGAAAATATTGAAAATGGATGATATAGATAATATGTTGTAAAATGCACTATTTTCTGATACTTAAAATATTTTTATTTTTCATGTTCATACATCTCGATATCGAGATGATCAATCAAAGGGTTTTTCAACATTAAAACTACCTTTTCCGATGGATATTTTAGGTGCATCTGTAGCTCTACATTATAAGGTTGCAACCTTATATAAACTTTTTCCCCCGAAAAAATCCTTCTAGAACACACTGCATTTTTTTCTTTATTTTTTATTTATTGTAAATTTTTGAAGTTTCCCCTTCCAACAAATGCTATACTCATTTCTCTAACTTGAGTTGCATATCTTTTAGGTGACAGAATAAATGGAAATATGACGCGCTTTGTGCTCGTCTTATGGTTGTTTGCGGTACTTATATTAACAAGCAGTTACACTGCAAACTTGGCCTCCATTCTCACAGTAGGGCAGCTGCAACCTACTGTTGTAGATATTGAAACTCTGATAAAAAATGGTGACTACATTGGATATCAAAATAACTCTTATGTCGAAGGCCTTCTGGTAAGGTCGGGCTTCTCGAAGTTGAAAACTCATGCCTTATGACACTCCCGATGAATATGCTGAAGCCTTGTCAAGGGGTAGCAGCAATGGAGGGGTTGCTGCAATCTTTGATGAGGATCCCTACATACAACTATTTGTCTCTTCTCATTCTCTTGAGTATACCATGGTGCGACCAATTTTTAGAACTGGGGGCTTCGGTTTCGTAAGTTCTCTTTTATCTCTCGCTTCTTTCTTTCGATCAAATCTTTTTCTTGATATCTCTATATGTGTGTATATGCGTGACTCCATTGCAATAATAGACTCCCCACATTTTATGGCTAGGAATACCTTTCATCTTTTTGTACAAAAAGTCAATAATCCCCATTGAGTACCTTTATTCACGCACAGGATTTGGTGGTCCCATGGGACCATGAAACTACGTTGTTTTCCAGCTAAAAATATCAAGTAATATAGCTTGCCTCTTCTCTAAGATCAATTCGAAAAGGAAGTGATTTTGGAGTTCAAGAAAATACTTCAAATCACTTTCTTGTACAACGATGATTTTGAATCCATTCGAAAAATAATCATATCAGTTGTTTTAAGAGTCCAAAATATTTTTTATTCATTTAAAATTTCTCACAGGGTGAGCCTTAGATGATTTTAAATCCTTCATATAGTTCCCATGATCATCTATACAGAGTTCGCAAAATCGAACCGGAATGGTTAACATGACATGTGCCTAGAAGCTATTTAATCGGCCTAACCAGTAAACCGGCCGATTCAACCGCTCTAATCGGACAATTGAAAATTAATGGATTTTATATTTTCCAAAGGCTATTTTTCTAAAATTTTCAAAAAAAGATGGAAAAATATAAAAGTTAGTATCAACGACCAAAACAATTTTTAATCCTTACCATAATGCAAAGAATATTTAAAAAATGTATTATAAATTAAATTATTTATTTTTGAGAATTTATATACATTTTTTTCAATTTTTTTTTAAAAAATACCAATTGATCGCCCTAACCGCCCAAAACTGGAACCAGTCAGTGGCCGGTTTCGATCTAACAGGGCGATCAGCGATTAGATCGGGGGATTTTGCGAACAATGCTTCTAAATTGAGCTTTTTATGTTCTTTTCCTTGAAACCTATGAGTTTTTAAAGCAAGAAATGGTTCTTAAGCATTCTTGTTTGACTACACATGATTAGTGAGTTTTTTAATGCAAGTGTTTCCTTTTAAATATCAGTATTATGGAAATTTTACGCTAGTGGATTGGCCATATAGCCCAAGTTGGATATGAATCATAAATGCTTCATTTTTCACTTTGGAAAAAGTTGTAAGATTGAACACATTAAAATGTAGGATATTTGTTAACACTTTCTCTGAAGTCACTCAGACTCCTGCTAATATTTGGCTTATAAGCAGACATGTCGGTTTGGGTGAGGTAGGTCAATTGTTCGAACCCATCAAGTTAATGCTGAAAAGCCCTAGCAAATCGATCATTTCTCTGAATGTTTACATTTGAACTCATACAATAAATACGAGTATTTCAAGCTTTATCGCGGATTTTTTCGTGCTCTTGCTAGGTTAAACGATCCTCTTGATATCTACCTTTTTAACGTATCTTCCTGTCACAACACAGGTGTTTCCGAAAAACTCCCTATTACTTTCAGACATTTCCAACGCGGTCCTAAACATATCAGAGGGAGGCAAGATTGACTCCATAGAGCGGGCATCGTTTAGGAAAAGAAGCGTATTGCATAACAATACCTCAACTGCTCTCAGTCTTGATTGCTTTTGGGGCCTTTTTGTCATAGTTTGGACCACTTCCATTGGAGCCCTAATGATCTTTTCCATTTCCTTTTGTCATAAAAGAGCAACAGGTGAAACTACAATGGCTAATCAGAGCAAATGGCAGAGAATCAAGGCCATGGCTTGGCGCTTCGATGAGAAAGAACTCTTGTGGCATGTGTTTCAGAGAAGAGAGAGTAGAAACCGAGAAATGGAGCTCGATAGAGATGGCAGACCGATAGCTACAGATAGTGCTTCGAGCTTTTATATGGATGGAGAAGTGCACTTTACTGATGACAACATCAGGTGTTGTAGCGCCTCAGACTCTGGTGATGATTCTCCTGCTGCCGTGCCAACCTCAACCATGGAAGAGGGTCATACAAATGCCCAAGGGATGTGTGGTCCATTTCCATAATATAGAAGGTTTTTTTATTTCTATAGTTTTGTACATATGATTTTTAGTATTTCAATATTTGCAGGATGGATGCTTAGGTCACTGGCGAATTAGCATGTATTAGTACCTAAGCCTTCCAATTCAACAAGAAGCATGAGGTGT
>NW_006498608.1:2964259-2992849 GCF_000471905.2 Amborella trichopoda | reverse complement strand
CGTACAAATCCTAAAAAATTTTCTAAAATACGAAATGCTCCATTTATAAATGGAAATTACAAAATTGATTGGTCAACCTGCTTTTTTTTATTTTTCTAAAACTTTCCCTCGGTATGAGGATGTCTCGGACATAATTTGAGTTTTTTTTCCTAAAGTTTTTCTGTTAGTAGGGCACTGCCCTAAAGCGTGGGGCACTGCTTATGAACAAAAAAACTTAAAAATTAAAAAATTAAAACTCAGATCTAAGATTCCATCATCAGAGTGGCAATTTTGAAAAAATATAAAAAAATGGTTTGACTGACTTTCTATGTAATTTTTGCCTAGGCACATTTCGTGTTGTAGAAAAAAACATTTAGGGTTTGTATGTAAATCAATATTTTTTCTTTGTTTGAGTGATCTTCGTACAAATCATAAAATTTTAGGTAAGGAAATTATAAACAAGGTTGGTCAACCCACCTTTTTTTCTTTTTTTTTTTCAAAATTATCCCTCAGCAACCTGAATTTTGATTATTATTTTTAAAAAAAATTCGCTACTAAGGCGGTGCTTTAAAATTTGGGGCATGCTAATGAAAAAACCAAAAAATAAAAAATAAAAAAAACTAAAAATCAAAATCAAAATTCAGATTGATCGAAGGGAAATTTTCGAAAACCAAAAAAAAAAAAGGGGAAAGACCGATTTTCTTTGTAATTTCCCATTATAAGGAGAGCATTTTGAATTTTATCTAAAATTTTATTTAAATCAACTTTTTTATTTTTTTAACTGCCAGGACGTGCCCAGTTGGGCCTGTTGAACCGGCCCGTTACTTTGAGCCGGTTGATTTTTCTCACACACACCAGGCAATTTGAGCCTCTCTCTCTCTCTCTCTCTCTGCGCATGCTGAAGTTTTGGATCTTCATACTGCAGCTTTGGAGCTGATACAAAACATGAATGTTCAGGCCATCATTGGGCCACAATTATCAACAGAAGCTGAATTCTTAGCAAATATGGGGTCCAAAACAAAGGTACCCATCGTCTCTTTTTCTGCAACCTCACCTCTACTCCCATCAACGCAAACCCCTTATTTCATTAGAGCCACTCTCAACGACTCAACTCAAGCCAAACCCCTTGCCTCTCTCTTCCAAGCCTACAATTGGAGACAAGCCGTTGCCATATACGAAGATACCGAATATGGAGCCAGCTTCATTCCATACTTAACCGATGCTCTCCAAGAAATTGGCTCTCGAATTGAACATAGAACTGCTCTTCCTACCTCAGCTTCTGATGAATTAATCCGAACTGAGCTACATGCATTGATGGAAACGCAAACTCGTGTTTTCGTAGTCCACATGACCTCTTCCATGGCCTCTCGACTATTTCAAAATGCCAGGCAACTCAACATGATGAGCAAAGATTATGCCTGGATCATAACAGACGGGCTGGCGGTTCTCTTAAACTCCATGAATTCCACAGTTATAGCCTCAATGGAAGGGCTGATAGGGGTGAAGGCACATATACCAGAGTCCGAAGCGTTATCCGATCTATCACGTAGATGGAGATCACAGTTTAAAATGGAGTACCCAAATGAGACACAAACGGTGGACATGAACATTTACGCATTGAGAGCATATGATGCAGCATGGGGTCTTGCACTTGCGGTCGAAAAATGTGGCCAATTTCGGAGACCTCTTCCCACTAAAACCACTGTAAAGTCATCGGATTTCACAATGCCAAACAGTTCTAAGGCAGGCCCCAGCCTCTTAAAGGCAATCATGGATACCAAATTCCTTGGTGTCAGCGGCGATATCCATTTCGTAAAAGGTGAGCTCCAAGCGTCGGACTTCCAAATAGTGAACATTGCCGGAAAGGAAGTCATAGATATAGGGTATTGGTCACAAGAAACTGGCCTTTCAAGAAGAAAAAACTCTGGAAAGGAAAAATACACAGCGACACAGTCTGATCTCAGGCCGGTAATTTGGCCAGGGAGGACTCTGGCAGTGCCAAGGGGCTGGGTGGTGGCACCTAACAGAAAGAAGCTGAGGATTGGCATTCCTGTCAATGGACCTTTTCAGGAATTCATAAAAAATACATGGAACCCCAAGAAAAATATGACTGAGGTTCAGGGCTTCTGTCGGGATGTGTTCGAGGCTGTGATCGACGAGCTGCCGTATGCTTTCCCGTATGAATTCGTGCCCTTTCAGAAAGCTGATGGATCAAGCGCTGGCACATACAATGATCTGGTTTACCAGGTCTATCTCAAGGTGAGCAGCCTCTCTCTTTTCCTTTTTTTTTTGCGATTTTCTAGCAGAACGGTGCAATAAATATCTAAATTCAAAATTGAAAGTCCTTTTATGCGGTTTTGTGAAACCTTTCAAGCCATTGGATTGGAGATTTGATGGGTGAGGATGAGGGCTACAAAAAGGACAGGACTCTACCATCAAACCTCCTCACAGAACACCAACTCCCTCCCTCACCCATCATATCCATTCTTTTTTGTTAAATGTATTAACTCACCCATCGGATCTCTTATTTTTGCAAAGCATTAACTCACCTGTCAAATCCTAATCAGACGGCTTAGGAGGGAGCCTCTTATATGATCGTTTCTTTTACTATTTAGGGAAAATGCCATGAATGGATCTTACAAAATCATTGAAGAGCTCAAAAGAAGTCATTTTATTTTTCAAAGTTTTATATCACATGTAGCTCCTCAAAAACATTTTATAAAAATTTTGAAAATTGCTGCAGTTCAAGGTTGGGAATCCTTAAAAATAAAGGGTATTTGGGTAATTTAACTAAGTATCTCTATTTAAATTATAAAAATACCATTATTTGTGCAAAGTCAAGGAAATGGATCAGAATACCCCTAGTTGATGTGGGATAACAATAGAAAACTAACTTGTTTTCCTAATTTGACAATTTTGTGCTACAATCCCGGAGAACTCAGTTATTTTTATCATCTGATATTTCCATCGTTCCCAACATCGAACAACCCGAGGTATTTATGTAATAGAGGTTCAACCATTTGTCAGTTACGTGTTGAGGGAAAATTTTTCTTAAAAGCAATCAAATTTATATCGAAAACGATGAGGGTCTGTAACCTTTGCACACCTAGGTTACTTGTTTCATGGTATACAATCCCTTGAAAAAACAATTGAATTCACACACATGATACAATTACATATCATACGTAACCGTGTATCGCTAACTCGAGTAAGAGTGAAGAATTTTGATGCAGTGGTGGGGGACGTAACAATTCGAGCTAACAGAACAAACTACGTGGACTTCACTTTACCTTACACTGATTCAGGAGTAGCAATGGTGGTTCCAGTGAAGAAGAACGATCTGAGGAACAATGCTTGGGTGTTTTTAAAGCCTTTAACATGGAGATTGTGGGCAACGAGTGGCTTCTTCGTTGTGCTGACTGGTTTTGTGGTTTGGGTCTTAGAACACAGGAGAAACGACGACTTTAGAGGCAGCAAGTGGGGTCAGATAGGTGTTGTCTTTTGGTTTGCCTTCTCCACGATGGTCTTTTCTCATAGTAAGTTATAATTGGACTACCTTTTACAAGTTTCAGATAAACAAAAGGATTTTTCTTTTTGATGGGGATATTTAGACCTTTTTATTTTAAAATCGGATGAAACCAGCAGATACAAGAGTCGAACGAACTAGAGCCTTCGGCAGGAAAGTAGTTTCCGATTGAAAATTGGCAAAACTAAGGCTTGATTAGTTTTAGCTAGTTAGGTTAGCTGGTTTTGATTTGTTTGATCAACTAAACAAGATTGTGCAACCTTATGAAAAATATATTTTCGAATTTTACATTAAATTTTTATTCTTTTTTGTTCAACCAATTTGATCGATAGTTATACTAGTTTTGATTGGATTAGACTAGCCGGTTCGATGGCTACACTATCACGATAACACCAGTTGAGACCAATTGCATTAAATTACATCGGAGACAGCTATTCTCACCCACTCTATTTTACTAATTCAAACTTAAAACATGTGGAAACTGAAAATACCATTTTGATATATCTACCCATCATATGATAAACATATCTGTGAACAACAAAATCAAAAAAAGTCGCTCATGATCAATTCCCTTGAAATCCAGTGGTAACCTAATATTGTATACAATTTCAAAGGCTTCAATTTCTTATTTATATAGGTTCATTTTTTCTCTAGACCCAATATAATTCAAACTCAATAGAAAATGTACTTGGGTTTTGCAGAGGAGACAGTGGTTAGCAACTTGGGCCGATTTGTGGTTATCATATGGCTTTTTGTGGCCTTGATTCTCAACTCAAGCTATACAGCGAGCTTAACATCTATACTCACAGTTCAGCAACTTCAACCCACTGTTAAAGACATTGATACATTGGTAAAAAATGGAAACTACGTTGGATGTCAGCCAAGATCCTTTGTTGCTGGGCTTCTACAACGCTCGAATTTTGATCCAACTAAGCTTAGGTACTATAACACACTCGATGAATATGCGGAGGCCCTTAACAATGGAGAGATCTCTGCATACTTTGATGAGATCCCTTATCTCAAGCTTTTCCTCTCAAGATATTGCGATCAATTCACCATGGTTGGACCAATATATAAGACTGCAGGGCTCGGCTTTGTGAGATCTCTCTCTCTCTCTCATGCTATCTGGTTTTAACATTAGTATTTTACCCCATTTCCCTTTCTCTCCCATGCTATTTGGTTTTAACATTAGTATTTTACCCATTTCCCTTTCTGACTCTTCATCATAGGTACAAGTAGTTTATAGAAACTTTTGACCAGTCCCAAATAGTCATACAAGTTTGGGTGGCCAGGGCGGAGCGGCTCAAGCCAACCCAACCCGATTTTCATAGAGTTCAGGCTTCTATATTATGCTTGTGGACCGAGTTTACTTCAAGAATGGGGATTATGCCTCGAGTTGAAATCCCACAGTAACAACTTGGCTCTGGAAATTTATAAAAAATACCAGATATGAACTATTTAACATCCCAGTCATTCTCTTGATTTAATTTCAATATATCCCTATTGAGTTAATTTCAAAACTCCCTATAAATAACATACAGTCATGAGTTAAACTAGTTGATAACATGATACTCTAGTTGTATTTTTTATGTTGTGTATTTTGATAAATCCCTATAAATAACATACAGTCATGAGTTAAACTAGTTGATAACGTGATACTGTAGTTTGTATTTTTTATTGTATTAAAATTTGAGCACTTGGGATATGTTCTCTTCCTGAATAAAATTTTAGTTTCTGTGCCTCTTTTTATAGGTTTTTCCCAAAGGCTCCCCACTGGTCTCGGACATATCAAAGGCCATACTAAATGTAACAGAAGGAGACCAAATGGTGAGGATCACCACCTTTTGGTTTGGTAAGAGTTATTGGTTTGGCAACGACAGCAATTGCCAAGACTTATCAGACATACCTAGGTCCAAAGGTCTCTCCTTCGATAGCTTCAAGGGCCTGTTTATCATCTCAGGGACGGCCTCGATGTCGGCCCTCTTGATCTTCTTCATTACCTTCCTCAGTAAACTTTTCAAGAAAGAGCGAACCTCTCCTGCTAGGGGCTTATGGCAAAGGCTCATCTCCATAGGCAGGCATTTCTATGAAGAGGAAAACGCATTGAGAAGACGGGTGCAAAGAAATAGAGACAGAGAGAACCCTGGAGAGGGTGGTGCTAGGAACCATGCAAAAGGAAGCACCAATGTTAAAGAAGGTGAGTCTGTAAATCACAACAACTTTAAGGATGATATTTTACTGTTGCTGCTAATGCTTGGGATCCTCAATAGTTGTTGCACTCAAAGAAATAACACAAGCCCACATCCAAATCCCAATCCAATATCTCCCGAGCACTCGATTGAGATATGACTCGCTTCAAGTCCTTTGTATATACATTTGATGTGACATGGTATGTATCATGGTCTAACATGGTATGTAATACATTGGATTCCTTTGTAACATTATGAAATAATTGAATTTTAATTAAAAAGGTGGCCTTCACTTATAGCCTTGCTTTGTGCATAAATGTAAGTTATTGAATTCTGATGCAGTAGAGTCCATGGACACCTTGAGCTTACATGTTAAAACATAAGGGATATTTGGGGTGAGGATTTAAACTCCCATATTTCCAAGTTTAAAAATTATCTGCACTTCAGTTTTTTCAAGAACAATTGCTAAACTTGCCGATATTAAATAAGATTAACCGAGTACTATACTAGTAAGAAGTGTACTTATTGCTCCTCCTAACTCTTCGGCTTCATAAAATGGGAAGCATTAAATGAAGATAACTCATCTCAACCGATTAGAGGGTCAATCTTAGTACCCAACAATATCCTTAGACTGAATCTACATATTTTCCGATCAAATCGTTCCACTATGGGGCTGCTAAAACTTGCTTTGCAAGAGCAAAAAACCATCGAAAGTGTAGTTTGATATCTATCCCCATAGACTTTTTATACTCACTAGTACACGTGAAATTGTTTAAGTGAATCCTCCATGTGATTAGGTATGAGAATTTTTTCATTGCAATTGGCTGTCAATTAGTGTGATCATTTGGTGTGAAAAACTCCCATACCGAATAACATGGGGAGTCTTTTTATGTGTAAATACTTTCACAAAAGTATTTTCATGCACACCAAATATGCCCTTATAGCAAAATGACAGTTGTGCTTCAATTATTATATTACAATGTAAATTTGTATAATGGATTAAAGATTAAAATATTTTCCCTAACTCGTAGTTTAATCTCAATACTATTTTTATAAGGGAAAAGTTTAAATAGAGCTGAGGCTCTAAACAATCAAATGAGAGCCTACATTGAAATTTTCACTAGAAGAGGCTGTTTTGATGCCTAAATATCCTCAAATTGACCATCTCGATATCAAGATGCATGGACATGAGAAAAGAAAAATAGATTTCAAGTTTTGAAAATATTGTATTTTGTAACAATTTTTGGACCGTCAAGTTTCAAGTTTTCATAGATCTATCGATCTACACTATTTTTTAAGCTTTAAACTTTATAAATAAAGATGAAAACTATATTTTAGGACTATCACAAAGATTTCCATTTGAAATCACATTTCTCGATACTATTTCAAAGGCAGGCTCTAAATTGATTGTTTAGAGCCTAGGCTCTATACAAACTACACCCTTATTATAATCTAACGCAAAACTTGGACAGCGCCGGGGCTTGGGCTTCTGGGTAGGGTTCGGTTTGGGGCAGTTCAAAACTCCAACCTTAGAAACGCTTAATGCTATTTTTTTTAAATAATAACCAGACTTTTGAACTGCTCGACTTCGCCAATTACAAAGGGTGGGCGTAAGAGTAGGGCTACCAATGGACAGGGCCGTGCCTTAGGCTTCCAGGTAGGGCTTGGTTTCGAGCAGCTAAAAAGTCAGCCAACGGGCTGCTAAAGGGCTATGGGCCTCTAACAGGCAGGCCACTGCAGACAATGCTGTTAACAGACCTTTAACGGGCCAGCCTAGAAAAGGCTCAGAAAATTTGCCCAGCGGGCATGATTGGCTCGGCAGCTCAAAAATGTCTTGGATTGGCCCAATAAGGCCCAGCCGGCCCATTTAGTTTTTTTTTTGTTTTTTTGAAAAAAATCTTTACTCTTTTTTTATTTGTAGTATGCCAAAAAATAATATTAATATACATATTAAAATATTTTTTAAAAAATTTAAAACCTCTCTCTCTCTCTTCAAATCCAATCTCTCTTTCTAAAACTCACTCTCTCTTTCTAAAAACCCAATATTTATTTCTCTCTCTAAAAACCCAATTTCTCTTTTTATCTTTAAAAACCCATTCTTTCCCTAAAAACTCAATCTCTCTCTAAAAACCCATTATCTTTTTTCTCTCTATATCTATTCTCTCTCTTTAAAAATTCAATCTCTCTTTCTCTCTAAAAATTCATTCCCTCTTTAAAAACCCAATCTCTCTAGCTTTCTTTTTATTTTTATTAGACAAGCATTAGAAGATCTTATTGCTTAAACCTACTTACAAACGGATTACAAATGATAGATAATAAAAGCATTTTCATGAAGATATACTGAAATTTATTAAAATGCACCTGAGCTATTTAACATTTTACTCATTTATTTTTTATGCAATTTTTAAGAGGCCATCAAAATGCACGTAATCATGAATTTTATGCTAGTACTTTTCTCCAACTATATGGAAATCAGATGCAACCTTCAAATGACAACTATTTTTTGTTGAGAAGGATGGTCCATATAGGGCAATTTTGAACCTCCCTAATTGAGCGGTTCAAAACTCTAACATTTGATATTACTGCGTGGAAGTCGCAAAGGAATAATGCGACTTTTCACGCACCACTGTTTTAGCATCAAAATGGATTTATTTCTAGAAGAACGCGAAGGTCTTCTATAATTAGATCCATTTATAGAAAAACGCATATGGCTTCTATAATTACTGGAAGACTCTCTTACACTTTCCAAAAAAATCTTGTGCTTCAAATGCACTCTTAAAGTCTTATTTTTTAGTTTATTTTATTTTATTTTATTTTATTTTCTTATTTTTTGTAATTTGGAGTGGATTCTCGAACTGCCCAGCGCACTTCATTGTGGGGCATGCAAAGCAGTTCACTAGTTCATGCTCTGAACCGCACTACAATTAGGGTGGTTTGAAATTGGATCTCTGGACTACCCTTTTCCAATGAAAAACAAAAACTCCATTCGAAGCATCTTTGAATCGATTTTTAATTCAAAAGGAAATAAATTGATTCAATGTTTAAACTTCTAATCCCAAAATGAAATAGAAATGCATGAAAAATTTAAAATTTTAAACCCCACATTCAAAGAAAAAGTCAACATGTGCGGCTTTGTAATAATGAAATAAGTTGTTGTCCCAATGCTGAAAATTCCTTCGATTAATCATCTCGACCTCAATATACATGGATGAAGGGGTAGGAAAAGGATCTCGAGCATTAAAATAGTGCATATCATATGGATTGTCAATTTGCTAGATTTTCATGTATATATCTACTCAATCCATACCATTTTTAGAGCTTTAAATTTCATAACTAGGGATGAAACCATAATTTTTAAGCTATCCCAAGAGTTTATGATACCAAACGTATATCTTCGAAAAAACTTATATGAAGGCGTAACTTATTTGTTTAAGGAAAAATTACACCTATACACAAAAATCTCCCAAATCTTATGCGTAGGTCTGTCTCTCACTTTTTTTTATTTTTTCCAGTTCGCCCTTCACTGCAATGGACCAGTTTTATTTTTTTCTAAAAAAAGATAACAATTTGGAAAGTAGGCTTGTGATATGTTTTAAATCATTCAAGGCTTGTCTGATGTCTGAAATATTGAACTACCCTAAAGTGGGTTGTCCGATGTTCGAGAAATCCGACCGGTCTAAAACTTAATGTTGATCTCCCAATCTAACATCTTTGACATTGAATCGATTGAAACTTTGGGGCAGTCTGATATTTCGGATATCGGAGTAGCCTCGAAATAATGAAAAAAAATATAGGGACTCATGGCCTCACGAAAGGAAAAAAGTTTTGATAGTGATGATGGACTAGCCACGAAGTGACCTAAAACATAGAGCACAACTCTATTTTCCAAAAAAATTAAAATCGGTTCTATGTTTTGTAGATAATTTGAGAGATATTAGGAAAAAATTGTTTTTTGTGTACGGACCTAAATTTTCCATTATTTAAAGTGAGCTTGTTATAAAAACGACAACGCACAATCCAAAAATTTGTTAACCAATCCAAGGGAGCTCAAATTACATATATGCACGTTTTGTTTGTGTAAAATTGTTTTCTAGAAAATATTTACATATAAAAATATTATCTCATGTAGTTAAATATGAAAATATTTTCATATCAATTGATCTTAATGCATCTTTTACACCAATTGTCAACTAATTGATATAAAAATATTTTTGCACATGAAAGAATTTTTTCATATAAAAACATTTTTTTAAAAACAACATGAACCAAACCAGTACACTTTACATTTTGCACCATTATTTTGCATGTGGATCAGCGCGGTGGACCATTCCCTTTCTTTCATCAATAGTTTAACCCCCACCATTTGTGCCGCAACAATTTGCAACCTCTCAATCCAGATGCATAAGACCAAAAACATACAAGAGCAAAAGCTAATAAATGAACCTTTGTACGAATGCTTAGGACTAAGTCAAACAAGAATTTCTAATAAACAAACAAGAGTAAAAGCTAATAAATAAACTTTAATACGAATGCCTAGGAACGCTTCCTTAGTCACCATCAACTTATTAGTCTACGGAGTACTAAATTTTGAGATGGACTTTAGTCCAATGTTCGCCAACTCGACAGGTCCAACGCGGAACCGGCGAGTCAACTGAGACCAGGCAATGGCTGCCAACTAGGCTTTTTACAAAATAATAATAATACTAAAATAAAATTATATATATATATATTTATAATCTCAAAAACAAGAGATTTATTTTGTAATATATTATTTAATAATTTTTATTATTTTGGGAAAGATTGAAAAGTGCCTTGACCATAAATATTTATTTCTACATTTTTCTAATTTTTTTAGAACATACCCCTATGCACTATTTTAGTTGTTCGACCCCCTATAGGAAACTTTTGTACAACGACAATTTGCAACCTCTCAATCCAGATGCAAAAAAAAAAAAAAACTCCTTCAGACTATACTTTTTATGCAACTTACTTCCAACCTAAATTTTTTTTTCACTTTTCTTCCACAAAATACATTTTCTATGCAAATACCCCCAACCAAATAAAAAATAAAAGAAAAACCTACACTACTCTCTCTTACTTTTACCTTACCCTCTCTCCTCTATCCCACCAAAATAAGTGCTCTGACTTCTACCTTATCCTCTCTCCTCTATCCCACCAAAATAAGGGCTCTGACGCTATATAAGTGCCGTCCGGCAATAGGGCTCCGGCTCTGTGTAATAGCAGTCCAGCATTAGGAATCCAACACTGTGTAAAGTGCACTCCGGCAGTAGGGCTCCAGCACTGTGTAAAGTGTGGTTCGGCAGTAGATGTTACTGAATACCAAGGCTCCAGCACTATGTAAAAGGTGGTCCGACAGTACTCAATTTCGATCTGATAGTTGTCTTAAGGCGGTCCGGTAGTTGTGCGCTATGACAATATGCTACTAGGGTTCAAAAGTCAATGTGAAATTTGGCCAAAATGATTTCTGTGTACAAAGAGGACATTTCTTTGTGTACGAGGAGGGCATTTCTGTCTAACAAAAATGAACTTTTTCCATTGAGAGTATTTGTATAGAAAATTTGTTTTGGAGAAAAAGTGAAAAAAAAATACGTTGCATGAAAAGTGTAGGACAATCAAACATTTCGAATAAAACAAACAAGACCAAAAGCTAATAAATGAACCTCAGTACGGGTGCCTAGGCCTAAGACAATCGAGCATTTCCAATAAAACAAACAAGACCAAAAGCAAATAAACGAACGTTAGTACGAGTGCCTAGGAACGCTTCCTTAGCTTACAGAGGACTCCAATTTTCAGATAGACTTTAGTACAATGTTCGCCAACTCGGAAGAGGCCAGTCAAACTGAGACCAAGCAGATTTGGTTTTTATTGGTTTTGGTGGTATGATTAGGGTTTTAAATATATATATATATATATATATAAATTTATTTTGCAATATATTACTTAATATTTTTTGTTGTTTTGACTAGGAGTGGAAAGTATTTTGGCCCTGAATATTTATTTCTACATTTTTTTTATGTTTTTTAGATATATTTTTTTGTACTTTTCAATTTTATTTGGATGTGTTTTGTTTAATTATACTTTAAATATATTTTTTTGATTTTTTTATTTTTTTTATCTTTTCAACACTTTTTAAATCTATCGGGACCTGTCCTGTTAGAACAATTGAACCAACCAATTTACCAGTTACTCATACCCTCCCTGTGCATTTTTTAAACACTACTATAGTCTTTGCGATCAAATGTGACACGGGGACCAGGTCTAGCCTGCCATATATATACTAGCTCTCCTCTTATGGAATTAGTATCTCTCCTCTAGTTTGGCATGGCAGGTGCAAGAATGAGCTTCTCACATGTTACATCTCATTTTGTGCCTCTATTTTTGCTCCTTGTTCATCTCCCAAGGGCACATAGCAGCACAAATCAATCTACACAAGTTGATGTAGGTATTATCATGGGTCTTGGCTCAATGGTGGGAAAGGCAAGCCAAACCAGCATAAAATTAGCCATTGAAGACTTTTACAGTCACCATGAAAACTCTACCACAAGACTCGCCCTCCACTGGATAGACTCGGAATTACATGTCTTCAATGCAGGGATGCAAGGTAATCTCTCTCTCTAGTAACTCAAATCCATCTCTCTCTTTCTCTCTCTCTCATCTCCAATGTTTTGTATTGATCCCTCTCTTTCTCTCTCTCTCTCTCTCTCTCTCATCTCCAATGTTTTGTATTGAATTTACAGCTCTGGACCTGGTGAAGAACAAGGGGGTGCAAGCTATAATTGGGCCACAAACATCAACTGGAGCAAAGTTCTTAGCAAACCTAGGGACCAAAACAAAGGTACCCATTCTTTCTTTCTCTGCAACCTCTTCTTTCATCTCCTCAACCCGAACCCCTTATTTCATTAGAGCCACTCTCAACGACTCAACCCAAGCCAAACCCATTGCCTCTCTCTTCCAAGCCTACAACTGGAGACAAGCCATAGCCATATATGAAGATACGGAGTATGGAACCGGCCTTATACCATTCTTGACTGACGCTTTCCAAGAAATCGGTTCTCGAATTGAAGATAGAACCATCCTTTCCATCTCGGCTTCTGACGAATTCATCGTCAAAAAGCTCTACAAACTAAAGCATATGCAAACTCGTGTATTTGTCGTCCACATGAATCCCCAATTTGCCTCTCGATTATTTCGAAAGGCCCTGCAACTCGACATGATGAGCAAAGAGTATGCTTGGATTATAACCGATGAGCTTGCTAGCTTTTTAAACTGTATGGATCCTTTGGCCTTAGCCTCAATGCAAGGGGTTTTAGGTGTGAAATCGTATATCACAGAATCAAAGGCCTTAGCCAATTTATCAGCAAGGTGGAAAGAAATATATAAAAAAGAGTTTCCCAATGAAAAAGCTGAAGAAATTCCAACCATTAGCACTGTTGCATTAAGGGCCTATGATGCAGCTTGGGCGCTAGCACTAGCAATAGAGAATTCAGGCCAATTTCGCCACCCGACTCACAAAAAATTCACGCAAAATTCACCGAATTTCACAGTCCCTAGAAAATCACTATCAGGTCCAAAACTATTGAGATCAATCTTGAAAACCAAATTCTCCGGTTATAGCGGCCATATCCAATTCATCAAAGGTGAGCTTCAAGCTTCAGCATTTCAAATTGTTAACATCGTAGAGGATGGGGTAAAGGAGATTGGATTTTGGACAGCAAGAAATGGCCTATCAAGGAGACTGAAACATGAAAAACAAAACTACTCCGCTAGATCATCAGATCTAGGGCGAGTGGTTTGGCCGGGGGGATCGATGGTGGAGCCGAGAGGATGGGTAGTGTCACCTAAGGGTGTTAAGTTGCGCATAGGGGTGCCGAGGAAGAAGTACGGGTCAGGGGTTGCTGGGTTCTCAAGAGAAGTTTTTTTGGCTGTGATTAATGCATTGCCATACTCTTTCGCGTACAAGTTGGTTGCCTTTGAGAAGGGTGAAGGAGCGAATGCCCGTACGTATGACGATCTGATTTACCAGGTTTATCTCAAGGTGAGCATATGATATGCTAGTTCATTTAGGAAAATCTATAGTAATTTGAGATTTCTTATACATAAACCATATGAAATTTTGATTAGTGTATGGGAGCGATTACTGAAGCAGTAGGGGTTTGATCCAATCAAAATTGGTCTGACTATTTGTTGGAAGGTTGGGACCAGATTTTAAAAAATAAAAATAATAATTTTAAAATTTGATATATATACTAAAAACAATTATTCAACATTCTTTAGTTATTTGAATCAGTCAAAACAATCAGTCCTGTTGATAAAAATTGGTCAAACATTAAGCAGCCAAACTTCAGGTTTTGCTTTCTACCTTTGCTTTCTACCAAACCCACCAAGGCACTGGTTACAAGTTCAAATCAATCCCCCAATCCAATTCCGTTGTTCTTGATAATTATGATTTGAATTCTAACAGTACATCCATATGATTTTCACTAGACATATCATAATTTCCCAGAGTGGGAATTTTACCCCTCTAGAAACATTATGTCCAAATAGTGCTATTGCAAAAATGCCAATGTACAAGAGAACCTATATTTTAAAATTTTAATCTAAAACCTATTAAAAATATATCGTGTGGATCTTTTTAAAAATTAAAATCTTTCATTTTAAAAACTAAAAGAACCTTGCATGTTTGGTTCACGTGAAATTATTTTTCAAAAAACATTTTCATATGAAAAAATTCTCTCATGTGGTTAATTGTGAGAATATTTTTACATCAATTAGTTGCCAATTGGTATGAAAGGATGCACTAAGACCAATTGATTGGAGAATATTGCCATACTAACCACATGAGAGGATTTTTTCATGTGAAAATATTTTCTAGAAAACAATTCCACGTGAACCAAACGTGCTTTCTATGCTAAAACCTATAAGATTTGTGATTAAAAATAGGAATTCTATATTGTAAAACGGTCAAGTCTAATCTTAGCCATCCAATCTCAAATCAAACAGCTTAAAATAAGGATTGTATACAATGACACTATTTACCTTTAATATAAGGAAAAAGCTCATATAGAATCGAGGCTCTAAACAATGAAATTAGAGTCCACCTCAAAAATTTCATAAGAAGAGGTTCTTTTGATGCCCAAAAACCTCAAATTGATCATTTCGACATCAAGATGCATGGACATGAGAAAAAAAATGGATTTCAAGTTTTGGAACTAGTGCATCTTGTAACGCATTTTTTGATCATCAATTTTCAAGATTTGTAAGTTTTCATAGATCTACTCGATTTACACTATTTTTTAACCTTTAAATTTTTCAATTAGAGATGAAAATATATTTTAAGGCTATCACAAAGATTTCCAATATTGAAACCACATTTCTCGATACTATTTGAAGGTGCGCTTTATTTTGATTGTTTAAAGCTTTAGCTCAATATGAATTGCACCCTTAATATAAAGAGGTCACAATTACTTAAACCTATCTAATAGCTTAGATGTGAAATCTAATATATTACATGTGTCACAAAGTTCAAGAAAATTTCTTTTGAAGTTTGAGCTTGGTAATACAATCATCTAATGTCACATCTAATGGTCAAGATTAATTGTATCCACTTGATACTATAGATAAACGGTGTCATTGTTTACTTTTTCTCTTAAAACATGTCACAAAGTTTGAAAAAGTTTTTTTTGAATTTTGAACTTGGTCAATCACACTCTCGAGCTCACATCCAG
Source organism: Amborella trichopoda (assembly GCF_000471905.2). Next base: position 2,977,409 of record NW_006498608.1, on the reverse strand, counting down.
AAGTGATTGCGACCACCTTAAACAAAAGATAAATAGCCTTATTGTGTATATTTCGTTAAAAATATCTCAAGTTGGGTTTTTGAAAAATAAAAATATAAAAAAATTCTACTATAAATCTTCAAAATTAAGGAGTATCTTTCCAAGGTGAACAATAGAGGGCACCATTTGGGTCTCAAACAAGTTCGAGAAAGCCCTCAGGAAAGACTAGGGAGTGCCACACAAAAGTCTATCAAATTTCTTTTGGGTTTTGAATGGAGGAAGGTTATCCCTCAAAGTCTACCCATATGTCATTCTTCAAGCCCTATTCCTGAAGCCATAAGTAAATAAATGCTAAGTCGTCTCTTTCGTAGATCGAGTTGAAGCGTTCGCCTCATGACATTTTTGCTTGTTTGACAATTTGGCTTTCTCACAACTGGCTTGCGCCTCATGACATTTTTGCTTGTTTGACAATTTGGCTTTCTCACAACTGGCTTTCTTTGACACTTTGACCGACCGAGAGTTCCAATACTCGGACGACCCAAACGGACTTTCCCGAGTAACTCGGGCCCTCGTGGATCTGATTTGGCTATGAATATTGATTTTTATATTTTTTCTTCTTATTTTTAGATTATTTTTAAAATGCCCCCATCACAAATTGTTTTTTTTCAAATCTATCTTTCGTTACTTTTTTAACCTCATTTAAATGTGATTTGTATAATTTCATTTTTAATTTTTTTTTTTTTTTTTTAAAACACTTTTTGGCCTGTTAGGATCTGCCTAACTCAAGCCGAGTTACTCGAACTCGGCCTTTATAACTCAAATAGCTTTTTGTGGCTTTGTTATGTTTTTTTTTTCTTTTACCCATCTATAATTCTATAGCTTGGCTTACAGAGTAGATGGTTTAGATCGTTATCAAAATAATCTATCTCTATGTTATCTCTTGCGTTCTCTTGTTTTCCTTTTATGATGCTAACCTGATGTGCTCTATCTTTAATTTGCGTTGGAATGGACCAGGCACCGCCCTTATCCTTGTATGGGTGTAAACCTGAGTCGGGTCCAAGCCATTTAGACAAAGACCTAGGTTGAGAAATTAAAAAAATATAAAACATTATTTTATATATTATTTACTATGTATTTTATATTTTTAGTACATTTTTTATTATGTATTGGAGTGATCAACCAGACCTTGTTCTGGTCCAAGTCATTTCGATTGGGACACGACCCGTTGGGTCCAAAATATGGACTCGACAGGTCGACCCAACCCGATTGCCATCCCTATCAGAGACTGAATGACATGCACATAAGCAAAACTAATGTTTAAGAACTCAGCTGGGGCCACAGACCTTGAGCCTAAAAAAACCAATGTATAGGGCCAACAGATTTATATATTCAAGGTTCATAACAACTGAGAAAAGCAAACAGAATTTTGATGCAGTGGTGGGGGACGTAACAATCCGGGCCAACAGATCAAACTACGTCGACTTTACGATACCATATTTGAATTCAGGCGTTGCAATGGTGGTTCCGGTGAAGAAGGACGACAAGACTAAGGATGCTTGGGTGTTCTTGAAGCCCTTAACTTGGCGGTTGTGGGTGATGAGTGGTCTATCTTTCGTGCTTACTGGTTTCGTAGTTTGGGCATTGGAGCATCGATCAAACAAAGATTTCAGAGGCACCAAGACACATCAGTTGGGAGTTGTACTCTCGTTTTCCTTCTCCACAATGTTCTTTGCTCACAGTAAGTCTTTGATTATGCGTCTTTCAGTGCGTTTTTAGTGAATTTTTGGGTACATGGAAGGAAAAGAACTGACTCCATCAAAGTCGCCCTAGAGACCATATACAATACACGACATTAAATAGTTCAACCTCCTCTTTTCTTTTTGTTTTTTTTTTTTTTGACAATATTTATGGACTATATTAAAAGAATCGATTTATAGCAGTGAAGTTACATGATCAGAAATCAGAGTAGAAGAAATAGATTTGAGACGTTAAATAAGACATCAGAATACCCTATCCCTCCTTATGAACTGATAACCAGCACCATAAAGCGTGCTTGATATTGTATAAAACTCGATCAAAAGTTAAAAGGCATGAGAATCAAAAGTGTGTCACCTTCCAAACCTTCTAACAGATAGCTCTCTTAAGGAATTTCCATGTCGAACTACCAACCTTCGGCATGCCAGGCAAAGACCACTCTGTTAAGATGTCCAATACATTCTAAGATGAAGCTATCAAGACTCCCGATTGCTGAAAACACCAGTTCCATATTTGATCGAGCTTCTCTTTTCATAAGAGAAATAAGAGAAGATGCATCTTACTATCCATCAACTTGATTATAGACTAACCAAGTAGATTTGAACTAACCCTGGTCCGAGTCTTGACACCACCAAGATTCGGTAAGCTGGGTACCAGCTTTGGTGATTTTGTGCGCCAGGTGGGGCATATACTGTCAATTTAATACTAATAAAGAATAAAAACCAAAAACCCCCTCTTTATATGTGCCTGGTAAAAATAGAATCCTGAAATTAAAGAACTCAAAATCCAAATTTATGTTATTTTTTAAATAATCATATGTGATGCTTCAAATCGGTGCTATAACTAATGTGTGCACCATTTCCATCTATAGAATAATCTTTGTCTTGTCTATCGTATTTTGCCTCATTGATTTCTTATCATGATATGCAATAATTATTGTGTGCTCCATATTTATATGGTAGCAATTGTGATCTCTTTATATTAAAAATAACTGGTCTATTTGTATATTTTCCCTCATTAAAAATGTCTATTTTTCATATTTTTATTTGTTGTGGCAGTCGCATACACTAACCCTCATGACTCGTTTATGTGTTCTAGAGGAAACAGTGGCCAGTAATTTGGGACGATTTGTTGTTACCATATGGCTTTTTGTGGTACTGATTCTCAACTCAAGTTACACAGCAAGCTTAACCTCCATGCTTACTGTTCAACAACTACAACCAACTGTGACAAACATTGATACCCTGATAAAAAATGGAGACTACATTGGATGCCAGCCGAGATCCTTCATAAGAGAGCTTTTAAAACGGTTACATGTGAATGAATCAAAACTTAAGACTTACGACAATTTCGACGAGTATGCAGAGGCCTTGTCCAAAGGAAGCCAAAATGGAGGGATCTCTGCCTATTTTGAGGAGGTCCCTTATATCAAGCTTTTCCTCTCCAATTATTGCGATAGATTCACCATGGTCGGACCTACTTACCGGACCGCCGGTTTTGGCTTTGTGAGCCCTCTCTCCTCTCTCTCTCTCTCAACATAAATTAAGAGTCTTTTAAATTTTGAGAGATTTAGCCCTAACTTATCAAATATTTAGCATTCTACCCATTTTCAACTATTCTAACTCATGATTATGTGTATTTTGATGGGCTGTTAGAAATTGTATCAAAAGAAATGAGTAAAATATCAAACAGCTTATTTCTTAGGTGAATTTTGATCAATTTATCTTAAATTTTTAAATCTAAGCCTTCGATACTATTGTTTACAGGTGTTTCCCAAAGGCTCCCCTTTGGTCTCTGATGTATCCAAGGCAATACTTGAAGTAGTGGAAGGGAATAAAATGCTGACACTGAATAAATTGTGGCTCCATAATGAAACCTCGTGTCGCATCATGCGAGAAGAATGGGACTCAAAGAGTTCGAATGGCCTATCTATTAATAACTTCAAGGGCCTATTTCTCATCACAGGTTTAGCTTCTGCAATGGCCCTTTTAACAGTCTTCGTTAGGTTTCTCAATAAGCATTTGAAGAGACAGAGAAATAGCCTCTTCTGGGAAGGGTTTCTAGCGAAGGCTCATTTCAATTTGCAGCACTCCAATGAGCCTACATTCAAGAGAAGGGAGCAAAGAGATGGAGAGGTAGAGAACAAAGTGGAGAGTGATACCCTAACTGTTGTACAAGGTGAAGTTAGGAACCATATGGAAAACAAAATTCCAAATTAATTGAAGGGAGATCCCACACAGCAAAATTTTGGAGTGATCGAATTTCACATGTTGCTAATGATCATAGAACTTTTTTAAGTTTTTATTTAGGAGGAATCATTGTACATTTAAATCAGTGCCTATGTATACTATTGGAAATAACATTAGGGAAAATTGAATGTTCATGGAAAGCCAGCATGACTTTTGGCATGAGGACCTAACTTCTCAGATGCTTCGAGAATCTTTTGAGTGTTATGATTTAGGGATCATTTTAGATGTGTAAACATAGCTAAAGATCAGGATCGGCCTGTGATTGTTTACTTAACCAGACAGAAAGGAAAATAAACAAGAGAAAACCCAAACTAACATCAGAAATAAATCATACAAGCACACATATTACAAGAACACAACAATAATTTAGTTCAACCTAAAAGGGTTACGGGAAACCAAAATCCACTGTACCGATGACCTTACATTTACAGATTATTTTTTGGGTAAATACATTTATAGATTTGGGACACAAAAGCTGTATCTCTAAGTCTCAACAATACCTCGAGCAATAGTTTTAACCATTGATTTGGATAGCGAATCATTGATCAAAATTGGCAAATGGTGGTTGGAAATCTGGTTCCTCGCTAGCAGTGAAGAAAAAGTCGGCAGCCCGGCCGCCTAGACGGCTTGGCTGACAAACCGTCTAGGGGTAGCCTAGGTGGTGGGGTCTGGGCCGGCTTGCCTCTGACAAGCGCCTAGGCTGTTTGGGCACCCACCTAGTGCTATCCCTTAAAAAAAAAAATTTCAAATCCACGCAAACAAAAATAAGTCTTGATATTGCCCTTCTCTGTCTATATCTCGGGTCCATGCGCTCTCTCTATATATGAGAAGAAGAAGATGGACTCCAAGTGTTCGATGCATGGCCTCTCATACACACACAAACATACACATGGACCAATATGCTCCCTCTTTATGTAAAAAGAAGAATATGACATCCAAGTATTCGATGCGAGGTCCCTCTCTCTCGTAGACTCTCTCTCTCTCTCTCTTTCCATATCCTTCAAGTGTTTGAGATCTCTCTTACAAATACATATCTAAAAGAAAAAAAAAAAACGTAGAATGATCTTTAAAAATTTCATCCGAGACCTCACACACACATACGTGCGCATGCACACACATTAACAAAACACATACACACATTTACAAAACACACACATACACATAAAACAACATATGGCCCACACCCCAACCCTTTCGTTGGGGCCGCCCAAGAATGCAGCGCCCGCCTCCACCTTGTTTAACATTGTTGGCTAGTATCCGGAATCGATCCAAACCACCCCTCAAACCTTTTTTTTCATTTTTTATTTCGTATTTTACTTTTCCATTGCTATTTGTCATTGCTCTAAGTTTTTTAAACTTAAAAATCCGTTTCTTCATTTTCTCCTTTGCTGGGAAAAACCGACTTTCTCTCAACAAAGGCGTCCTCACCCATTAGAAATTAATGTAAAAATTCAAGAGAATGGAAAGGTGGAACCAGTGTCGAACCTTCCATAATGCCTAGGAACCCCATAATTTCTCTCTCATACCTTACCTAATATATTGACTGGACCCTCTCAGCCCAAACGTAAATCAGTCTCTACGGCCGGCAATGGGCCGGGTGGCCAGGCCTTGAAAAAGTAAGGCTTGGGCCAAAAAATAATTTGTCCCGAGGATGCCAGGTCTATGATAGGGCCAGCCGAGCCCAGCCCAGCCCTGCCATGCAGTTTCTTTTATTTCTTTTTCAAATTTTTTTTTTTTATTAGGCCAGACCTAAACCAGGCCTAGACTGGACCGGGTTAAGGCCTGGGTCGTGGCTCCTTTGGCCTTGGCCCAGGCCGGCCCTATCGAGACCTAGACGGGCCGGGGCCAAGGGCTGGCTGACCTATTGCAAGCCTTACCAAGCTTCTGTTCCTTCCTTTTGATCCTTCTAAATGTCCTTTATTTTGTTTTAATCTTTTGAGTGTAATAAGGGCACCAAAGCCATCATGCTCTGTTTTGTTCTCTCGAGTCGTTTAACTACTGCTGTATTTTTGGACATTAGTCTAAAAAAATTTTCCCCATAATTCCAAAAATAAAATAAAATCACAGAGCCGCTCAGGCTTAGGCTGGCCCTTAATTGCTGAGGGAAGTCAAAATCGAACCTTTGAAATTTGTAAGTAAATAAAAATAAAAATAAAATAAAATAAAATAAAAAGATACGAAACCCAAGCAGGTCACTTGGGCCTCGGCTTATTCGGGGACGTATGAGTTTCGGTGAGGGAGTTCAAGGGTTCAAACCCTTGAAATTTGTCCCCAGAATCCCAAAGTCGGTATTATTATTTGAAATTTCGATATGTTTTCCCTAAATTGTGTGGTGATAGGCCTGCAAAAGACACCAGACTTTGACTTCGTTCATTAAGATGTGAAATTCATTCTAAATCAGTCTGAGCACGTAAGACTTTATAAATCAAGTGGGTGTATTTTGCTTCCTTAGAAGCATATTGTTCCTTTACTCCCTTAGGCAGAAGATTTATTTGGGAGGATATTTTTCAATCCAAAATTTTGAAACCACTTTAGAATCACTAAAATGTTATTTTCTTTCAGAGAATTTTTAGTTGTCTAAGCCTCACCCTTCAAAAATTGGATGGTCTCTGTTCAATCTTGACACATTACCTTTTTCAAACCTGTAAAGAGTGAAAATTGCAAATTTGTTAAATTGGAGTTAGTCTATGAACTGAAGAAATGAAAAGTCACATTGGAAAATTTTGGGTCCTAAAGATGTTCGCCAATTGAGTTTTTCTCGAGGGAGTAAATGGGCAAGTATGCTTCTGCATTAGCATTTTTAAAGGGCAAGCTTTCTATGCTTACTCTACAGCATAGAAGTTCTATCCTCCCCCATATCTAACCGTCCATTCTAAATGGAGGGCTAAGATTGCACCGATCACAATGTCACGTCTCTACACTATTTTATTTTTAATTTTTTTTTTATAAATTTTTTTGACACCAAATATTTTTAATAAAATAAAATGACCAAAATATACTTGAAAATTCAAGAGGTATTTTGGTCATTATATGTTATCGAAAAAATATTTTTAATATTTTTTATAAGTGCGCCCCAATGAGAAGATGACACGTACTAAATTTCACATTCATAAAATTTATATAAAAAAAAACTAAAAAAAAAATACTTTTAAGATGTCGGATATAAGGTCAAACGGTGAGTGGCTCTCTTGATAAAAAACAATAGACTTCCATGGGGTAGGGAAAGCACATGAACCTTTCCGATTTCTAAATCTAAAGTGAACTTTCTCAACGAGTTCATATTATTAGTTAAAGACAATTTTTCTCGTGGTCCCTATCGTTGATTTCTTGGGAGCATGGCAAGTGACCGTAGACTCTACACCTTGATTTATTGTCTTTCTATAGTTGGGTCCCTCTATTTTTCTTGTTATTTATAACACTTAATTTTTTTTATGAGAATTTGTCAAAATACACCACATTTTTCAACAAGTTAATGGTTTACCATATTCTCTATTCTGACTCATTGTCATCCGCTTTTTAACGCGTATTTTGAAATTAAGTCGAAAGTATGTGAAAAATATTAAATATGTTTATTTTTATAATTGGCTCTTGTTTTTTTCTTTTCTTTTCTTTGGTTGGGTTTTTTTGTCGTGGTGTTTTTAGCACCTTAGGTTTTTGTACTTTCCAGTTAGGGACTTAAAAGTCAAAGTCAATTGTTATTAAAATCTTTGAGCAAGATATGAAGTCAACAATTTAAGGTCTTCATCAAAGGGATAAGAATATGAAGTTTCTTGTTCGCTGTAAAGAATAAACATCTAACGAGTTTGATAGCTGTTGGCAAGAATTTGAGAGGAGAGTGAATTCAAATTTTTCTTATTGCTTGTTATCTAAGCGAGGAGAGAGAGAGAGAGAGAGAGGAGAGGAGAGGAGAGAGAGAAGATAGAGATTCTAAATTGCTTGGTCATGCGAGAGAGAGCTTTTTTTAAATTGCTTGCTTGTTCATTAGAGAGGGGAAGAGAATTTTAAAGTTGTTGGGTTGTTCATTGAGAGAGAGAGCTCTTTATTGTTGTGAGAGAGTTCTAAAATTGCTTGTTCATTGGAGAGAGAGAAGTTCATCTCTTTAGCTGAAAGAGGTGGAAAGAGGGGGAGGGAGGAGGAGTCATCTGCCTTAGCTCAGAGAGAGAAGGCAGCTTCATCTTCCTTAGCTCTACTCATCATATTTAAAAGGTGGGTCTAAAGTTTGTAGGCATTGAGATGAGAATTCATTTCAAAATGAAGAGCTCAGAAGTTGCGCTTCTTCTTCTCCTCTTATTGCACTTGCTGCAATTTCACAGAGCGGAAGCTCAAGCAAAGAAGAGAGCAGAAGAAGTTAATGTTGGGGTGGTGATTGGTTTGAGGTCGATGGTGGGGAAATCGATGAGAATAGGGATAGAAATGGCCCTGCAAGACTTCTACACCGTCCACCCCAATCACACCACCAGACTCATCCTCCATTGGAGGGACTCTAAACTAGACGTCGTCGAAGCTGCCTTGGCAGGTACAATCTCTCTCTCTCTCTCTAGAAGTCATTGAAGGAGTTCCGGGTAGTACAATCTTTCCCCTCCCGCATGACTCCCAGTCCAGTAGTTTGGCCTTTGGTTTATAGAGCATTTGGTTTATAGAAAATAGATCAAAATCAATGTTTGACTGAATAGATGCTTCTTCGATGTCCAGTTTAAAATTGATTCTTTATTATTAACGCAATATATTGTTTTCACAGCCATGGACCTGGTGAACAACACGGGCGTGAAAGCGATCCTCGGACCCCAGACATCGGCGGAAGCCGAGTTCCTCTCCGACCTCGGCAAAAATTCTCAAATCCCCATTCTCTCACCTTCTGCAACCTCCCCTTCTCTCTCCTCAATCCACACTCCCTACTTCATTAGAGCCACCCTCAGTGACTCCACCCAAGCGAAAGCCATCGCCTCTCTCTCTCTAGCCTACAATTGGCGACAAGCCGTGGCCATATACGAAGATACGGAGTATGGAGCAGGGTTTATACCCTACTTAACCGATGCTCTCCAAGAAAGAGGCTCTCGCCTTCAAGACAGGGCCATAATCTCCTCTTCTTCCAGTGATGAGTACATAGGAGAGGAGTTATATAGACTCATGACGATGCAAACCAGAGTTTTCATAGTCCACATTACGTCACCAGTAGCTTCCCGATTATTTCGGAAGGCCCAAAAAATCGGCATGATGAGCAAAGGCTACGCCTGGATTATAACGGATGGGCTCGCGAGTTTATTGAGCTCCTTGAACCCTTTGGTATTAGCAACAATGCGAGGGGTAATCGGGGTAAAACCGTACGTGCCGGAATCGAAGGGCTTAGCCGATTTATCGGCGAGATGGAAACCAAGATATAAAATGGAGTTCAAAAATGAGGCCCACAATAAAATACCGGAGGTTAATATTTTCGGATTGAGGGCTTATGATGCGGCTTGGGCGTTGGCGCAGTCTGTTGAAACTCTCGGGAATTTATCGGAGAATAAATTGTCAGCCCCGAGAGCATTTCCGGCGGGCTTGGAGCTCTTGAATGCGATATTAAGGACTAAATTCTCGGGATTAAGTGGTGATTTCCGATTAATTAACGGCGAGCTCCAAGCCTCAACATTTCAAATAGTCAATGTTGCCGAAAAACTCAGCGGTAAATTGGATGCGGAAGTCATCGGTTATTGGTCGCCCGATCACGGCCTCTCAAAAAATCTGACCGTCCACATGGCGGAACGTTACAGCATCCACGCTGACGATTTGCGGCCGTTGATCTGGCCGGGAGAATCGACGGTGGTGCCGAAGGGTTGGGTGGTCCCCACAAACGGGAAGAAATTGAGGATTGGGGTTCCCGTCAAGCCAGGCTTTACGGAGTTTGTGAAGGTGGAACGGAATCCCTTAGACAACAGAGTAACGGTAATGGGGTTTTCAAAGGACGTTTTCACGGCCGTTCTTGATGCCTTGCCCTATGCGTTACCATATGAATTTGTTCCTTTCGGAGAGCCTAACGGTGAGAACTTCACCTACGATGAGTTACTCTATCAAGTCTATAACGAGGTATATTCTTTGCTTATATTGGCTTGTTTGGTATATTATAACTACACTATCACGTTACTTTTCAACACTATGTAGGAAGCTCCACAAGCATCCGTTGTTGAAATTGAACGGTGGAGGAGCGGCTAGCGTAATGTTTGAAAGTAATATAGTAGAGCTTCTATAAATCTTCTTGGTGCTTTTGAACTGGTAAGCTGGTTTGAAACCAGTTAGGGATGGCATGGCAACAGGTCCGGGCGGATCTGGGCTGCGCTGGACCCGAATCCGACTCGTCCCGAATTCAACGGACCCAAACCCAACCCGTAAGGTCCAATTTTTGGACCCAGATCGGTTCTATACCTCGGTTCTCGGGTTAAGTCCAGTCCATTGCCACCCCTAAAACCAGTGAGTCATTGGTCCTGGACTAGAGATCCCCTGGACTCCCCACCCAAGGCCCACGCTTTTTCTTTCATTTTTTCAATTTGGTGGAAAGTTTTGCCAAAGAACCTGTTGGTTCGATCCTTTTCACTGATCTGTTCGGCTGGTGATCAGTTCGATAGGTTGATCTGGGTTACTAAAAACGTATTCTTGTAATTATAGGAACCTATACAATAGAGAATTATGTATGATATATGGTGTATGCAGTAGAGATATCTCCCATCTATATATGGTAATCAATAGTGAAGATTAACCATGCTGGACCGCATGTTCGTAATAACTAGTAACATTAATGTTTGCCTTATACTTAAAAAAGGCCAGTGGATGGTTGAGCTGTGCACCATACCTTACAATAGTTTTTTTTCTTAATGAATCTCAGTCCTTACAATACTAATAACCTGTAATTGTCATATTATATACAAGTAAGCAGTGAGTATAGAAAACAATCAATACAATAAATCGTCGTCATCATCATTGACCCTCATCTCAACTATTTGGGTCAGCTGTAAGAGTTTGGTTTCGCTCTATCAAGGGCTGTACCTTTAGTGTAACCATAAATAAGAGTATCTCTTATCACTACTTGCATCCATGTTCCTTTGGGCTTTTTTTTACCTTTTTAGAGTTTTCCACTTAAACCAAGTCATCTCTCCTAACTGGTGTTGTTTTAGGTTGATACTGCACAAGGCCTGCCCACCTAAATCTTCTTTATCTCTTCTTATTACCTATTGGAGCTACCCCTAAATTCCCTCAAATGTATTTATTTCTTTCGAATTATATTTTTTCTCATAGAATATCAATTTTACATAGTAAAAATAATCTTTTTTAAGTACTTCTTGGCAATCAGTCTTAACTACTATCTAACTTCTACTCCTATTATTACTAAATAACAGTTTCAATTTGTGTTTTAACACATTATACCTTCTATACAGTAAATACAATTTTAATTTTTGTTTATACACATTGTAATAGGTTTTAATTTTAGTTCTTTATGATAATGAATAAGGTGGAGGACATTAAAATCTTGTAATGTAGGGCTTTTCATGCCTTGAGGTTTCTGTGAATTTATTAATCCAAGAAGGTTTGTGTTCTTTGTGATTTTACTAACACAAATTGTTATCGAGGAGGATCAGAAGTACGATGCAGTCATGGGCGACACCACGATTATAGCGAATCGATCAAAATACGTCGACTTTACGTTACCATACACAGACTCGGGTGTAGTACTGGTGGTTCCAAAGATGCCAGAGGAAAGCAAGAATGCATGGGTGTTCCTGAAGCCATTGACATGGGAGATGTGGATGACAAGTGCAATATTCTTCGTCTTAACCGGATTCGTGGTGTGGGTCTTAGAGCATCCTGAAAACAGAGATTTTAGAGGGCCTTTGTGGCATCAAGTTGGAGTAGTCTTCTGGTTTGCCTTCTCAACTATGGTCTTTTCTCACAGTAAGTTCTGATAGAGTTCAGAATGCAAGATTGGATCACAGATGTGGTTATATAAGATAATTCAGCTAAACCTCGAATTTCAAATTAACGAAAACTTGGTCGATTTCCAAAAAACTAGACCAAATCATTTTTCTCTTTGATAGTGGTTATGCTTCCTTTTTCGCACTAATGTGGTTTAGAAAGAACCTATAAATTATAGACAAAAACTCAAAATATATACTCTTCCATCTTTTGTTTTCTATTTTGCAACAGTCATGGTTATTGTTTTTGTTGTATGGTTACATAAAACGTCAACATTGAACAAACAAAGTGTACCTGCCAAAAGATGTAGTTTCAGTGCTGGAAATCTCTACAATAGCCTGAAAATCTATTTCTACCCCTAATTATGAAATTTAAAAATCTATTTTTTTCCTTAATTATGAAATTTAAAATTCAAAAAAATAGTTCAGATGTAGTCAAATTATAAGCATTTAAAAATCTTGAAAATGGACAATCTAGCAATATGTTACAAAATGTATTATTTGTAGGTCTTAAAAATCCTTGTTTTTATATATTCATACATCTCAAGACCTAGATGATCAACAAGAAGGCTTTCTTCTAGCATCAAAAACAACTTTTTTCAGGGGACGCTTTACTATTTTATTATAAGATTAATATTTCGTATAAACTTTTCCCATTATTGTTTGCATCATCCTCATTCATATCTTCTTTCATCTGCAGAGGAAAAAGTGGTGAGCAACTTGGGCCGGCTTGTGGTTATCATATGGTTGTTTGTGGTGCTGATACTTACATCAAGTTACACAGCCAGCTTAACTTCTTTACTCACAGTTCAACGATTGAAGCCTACTGTAACTGACCTTAACACATTAATAGAAAGAGGGGAATACATTGGGTTTCAGTTTGGGTCATTTGTGCCTGAACTTTTGATGCACATGACCTCTAAAGATGTAAAGCTCAGGCGTTACAATTCTCCTCAAGAATATGCAGATGCCCTTTCAAAGGGAAGTAAGAATGGAGGAGTTGGTGGAATAGTGGATGAGATACCCTACATTAAGCTTTTCCTCTCTCGCTATTGCGAGCAATACACAATGGTTGGACCGACTTACCCAACTGCTGGTTTTGGTTTTGTGAGTTCTCCCCTCCTCTCTCTCTCTCTCTCTCTCTCTCTCTCTCTCTCTCTCTCTCTCTCGTCTACTACGTACTACGTTCTACGTACTTACGTACGTACTACGTTACGTACGTACGTA
>NW_006498608.1:2910400-2964239 GCF_000471905.2 Amborella trichopoda | reverse complement strand
TACGTTTCCTTTCCTTCTCGTCGTACTTGTCGACGACGAACTACTACAACTAGTTGGTACGGACCGTACCTAACCTACGCTGTTTGGTTTTGTTTGTGTCTCCCTCCCTCCTCTCTCTCTCTCTCTCTCTCTCTCTCCCCTTGATGGCGTTCTCATCGATTTTATATTTTTGAAAGAGATTATATACACTACAAGAGGGCTTAAGTATGGTACAAGAAGGATGCAGATGTGAAATCACCAGCTCGGAGACGCAGCCTCAGCCACTTTATCGCATCTAACATGATTGTGACATCTTTATATCAAAAATAAATGATCATATTAGCTTTCCTTTTTGAAACTGTCCATTCTTTAAGAGAATTTTTGCCACCAATTCATGAAGTTGGATAGTTAAGATCAAAGTTTGCTTCTAAATTTTGAAGCACAAACCTCTCATTTAGCAAAACACTAGTGTTCAATTTTCTTCGTGTCTTGCTGTCCTTTTCTTGTATTTCCTTCTCTTCTTTGCATTCAAGTGTGGAAAATCTTTCTAGTTCTCCCCAAACATATACTATTCTATGTTCCTGGGGATATAGGCCATTCAATCTTGATTAGACAACCCTGAGCCACTCCGATAAAAAGTAACACACTCTAATGATAGGGCACTTTTTGTAGGGCACTAAATTTTGAGCTTGAGAAAGATTGTTAGGCAGCTCAAAGCCGTTCCATCAAAGATAGAACAAACAATGTCTCCATCTATACGTAATTAATAATAGTGTGGGGAGATATAAAAGGTTTTCCTGCACACCACATGTTGTTACAAACGAGTCTAACAATGAAAGTTGTATAAGTTATCTTTAGTCATTTTTTCCTTTATTCTGAAAGGTTTTCTTGACGTCAGGCATTCCCAAGAAGTTCTCCTCTACTACCGGACATCTCAAGAGCTATACTAAATGTAACTGAAGGAGATCAAATGTCAAGGATTGAAGCAGCTTGGTTAGGCGCTCAAACAACGTGCTCTGACTCTTCGACCACCTTGTCATCTGAAAGCTTGGATGTCAATAGTTTTCAGGGCCTCTTTCAAATCACTGGATTGGCTTCCACATTGGCTCTCACAATCTCCTTAATCCTATTTGTGTTTGACTATTGTAAAAGACCTCGCAGAGAGAATGTACCCACTCAAAGAAGGCTATTGCATAGAATGGTCTCCATGGTTAGATACTTTGATGAGAAGGTTCCATCACCTCACGTGTTAGAGAGGTAAGAGAAAGAGATAGAGTGGGGGAAATAGAGAGGAAGGGAAAGAGAAATGGAGAGAGAAGAAGAAGAGAGGAAGATGGGGGAGCAGGTGCACCTGTTCTTAGAGGAAACCGAGAAAGTGAGAATAGACTTGTTGAGAATTGAGGAGATTAGGGGAGAATTTGAAGAAGGGGAAGTATTCTATGTTCACACTTGGGTTTCCTATGGTTTGCTGGAGGCTCTCCAACCATCTAATATGAGCAAGGGACTGCAGCGATGTGTCGCTCCTTCTATCAAAGTTCATTAAAAGTAATTGAGGGAGTTTCAGGGGAGGACAAATTCTCCAACTGTCGTTGTTGGCATCCAATGATAGGCATGGTGCGAACAAATTGTAGGAAAATGTGCTTGGATTGCATTCCAACCACCCTTCAAAGAATTGTCCATTTCATGTTAAGAATCTGAATTTATCGTTTTCAAGTGAATAATTATTTGGGCTCATCCAAGGGTTGTGATCTATGCTACCATCAATTAGTATGGTGTTTATTGTCGGACGGAATCACATTTTCTTTTCCTTGGATTTTCCTCTTTGCCTCATGTTGTAATAAGTGAATACATGTAACATGTATAGATACTTTTCCACTTTTTAATCCTACTAAAAAAATAACAAGAAATGATAAAAAATTTCAATCCTAATAAAGATACAGAGTTGATATTTACAATGAGCCCAGTGAATTTTCCTACATGACTTTCACTTTCCCAGGTGACAAAAATGGAGTGGAGGAACAACATACTCAAGGGTCCACTGCTGACATCTGACGGCTAGGATGATGTGAAAGTCATGTAGGAAAATTCGCTTTGTTCATTGAATATGTTTCCTAGAGATAATACATTTAATAGAGCAGTAATGGAATTCTAGTGATGTCAGATTTCTTATCAAAATATAGCTTTTTCTTTCTTTTTTCAAAACATGTCATGTGACATCTTCCAAGATATGGTTTTTTTTGTTTGTTAAACTATGTTTCATAAAATGCTGACTTGAGATTCATCAGAAAAAGATAGTGTTAACTTCTCCTGCCCCAAGTCACATGCAAAGGGAAACATTAATTTTTGTTTGGAAATTTATCAAAAATTGTATGAGAGAAAACCATTTAACTTTTTACTCATGTAGTTTGATTTAATTTCAAAGTACACATAGAAAGACACATGATCATGACTTCGAATTGTTGTAAAAGCGTAAAATGTTTAATAGTGCATCTCCTTAGGTATTTTGATAAATTTCGCTTTTTTTCATACTATCATGTGCAAGGTTTATTTGGAGACTCAAAGAAATGCCTGGATAAGAATGTTTATTAATTTATACATCTACCTTTCAATTTTGAGAACACTCATGGAATATATTAGTCATATAAGTGAAAAACTTTCACACCTGTGGGAGCATATTGTCCATTTACTCTCTTGGACGAAACCTAACCTAGGAATGTTTTTAGGAACTCAAATTTTGGGGACATAATCTCTGAAAGCTAGCAATGAACCTCAACAAAAGAACAAAAAAAAAAAATTGACTCTTGCCCAATATTTAACATTTGGAAGGCATGATCTAAGTGTTGAAAAATTCAAAATCTTTTTTTTTTTTTAATATTCATCTACTGCATCTTCGATGGAACCCAAAATTTCAGATTAGAAAAGTCCTCCAAAGTAAGCTCTTTTACCCGAAGTAGTTAGTGTACATTAAAACATGTTATCTGCTCTTCTCCTATAAAATTCACCAATACAAGCTCCACCATATTAGCAGCCCCCATTTTGCAAGAAGTGCTATGGAGACCTACTCCCGATGGCCATATCAAACCAAATGCAAATGGTGTGGCCAAAGGCACAAAAAAGGTGTTACAGTATCGGATGTATTAGCTGATATGAATGCTTTGGGCCTGCCCTACTAATAAATCCATATTGTAGCAGGCAACCTTTTGGAAAAGATTGGTCAGGCAGCTATCATTTTATGACATTTAAAAGAAATCATTTTTCTTATCAATCACCATTTATACATTTGGATCGATTCTTTTTGAGGAATTTTGATCAACAAAGAATAGCACATCTGTCATTTTCATTATAAAGTTCATCACTGATAAACAAAGAATAGCACATCTGTCATTTTCATTATAAAGTTCATCACACAAACACAAAGAATAGCACATCTGTCATTTTCATTTTAAAGTTCATCGCACACACATGCACACACACACACATTCTAAATATCATGGTTACGCTGTTATCTTCAAAAAGGTAATTATCGGGCAAGTATAATATGATTTATATCGTCATGATAACCTCATGACAAAGAGGTCAATTCCTCATTTCATTATGCGAAACACATTGGACCCAGATGAGGGGAATGGAGACCAGTATACGGCTCAATTAAAATGAGTTCTATATATGTAATTTTTCTCCATCACCGCCCAACCCGTTGATCGGATCCACAAAATCATATTATTTTTCCATAATTATCATATTAGTTTATCGTTTCAAATCCAATATTTCTGGTGATGCCCAGATGAATATCAGTAGCGATCCCCGCCGGTCTGGATATAAATATCAATTTTTTGAACCCCAGGTGCAGCCACATGAAAGAGTGGCAGTTTCAGTTGTATTTTTTAAAGGAAAAGTAATTGGTGAAGGAATGGGAGCTGCACTCATTGCTCCTGATATTGGCCATTACTGTAGTTGTCTCCCTGTTGCAACCAAGGGCAGATGTAGACTTCCTCTATGATCACCCCATCACAAGGGACGGAAGTCTAGTGTGTACCACAGTTAATTTCATAGTTATAATATGGGTGGTCCCAGTAAAACCCTGGCTAGCTTAACCATAAGTACAAAACTAAATAAATATATAAGTTTATATGAGGTTGCAACCTTATACTATTCATGTAAGGTGCACCTCAAAAATCCTATAGAAGATAGTATTCCAGCATTAGAGAACCCTTGAATTAATCATCTCGACATGGAGTTGTATGAACATGAAGGGAAAAAACAAATTTTAAGTCAAGAATATAGTGCATCTTGTAATAAGTTATCAGGATCATCTATTTTTCAAGATTTTCAAGTGCTTATTGATTTGCTCGATCTGTACATTTTTTAAATTTTAAATTTTATAACCATGGATGAAAATAAATTTGCAAGTCATAAGGTTTCTAACTCCGGAATATCACCAAGTAAATTTTAGAGGTGGGCCTTACTTTTATAGTATGAGGAGGCAATCTTATACAAACCTCACCCATAAATAAATGAAGGAAAATGATCATATAAGCCTATAGGACCCAAGTCCCAAATTGAATCATACAGAAATGAACGGCCAAGGGTGCTTGTTAGATATCTTTTTTCCTAAAAAAAAAAAGGAGTATGATGGACCCTATGATTGTCACACATGCATGCCTTGTCTAGGCCACTCCAATTAAAAATAAAAATAAAAATAGATAAGAACCCAAAGTTTCCAGTGAATGGAGGCCATCCAAATGGCCTCATATCTTTCAATCCAGGCCTTCCTACCTATATTGTCCCATCGGCCAGGGCCTCACTGTTTGATAGGCCTATGGGCTCACAGATATTTATCCATAAATAAATATCATTAGCTACTAATATGAAATTCATGTACTAAAGACCCATCCAATTTGATTTAGCTGGACATAAATCCAGGGTCTGACTAAATTCTTGAGAATCGGACCAACACATTAACAAGAAGAGAAAACAGAGTAGAACTAAATATCATGGAAAGATTCCATAATTTCATGCAATCTGTTTATAAAACTAAACTAACAGTCACATTTTAATTTTAGAGCATCAGCCAGAAAGTTCATATTCTTCAGGTGCAAAGGTTGCAGATCGTTATCTGTAGTGCTAATTATTTGCACACATACTCAAACTTTGGCAGAATTAGTTCCTCATTCGAAAATTTATTTCCCCTTTTGTTTTATCTTATATATAACTATTTCGCAATTGGAACTCTAAGCAGTGCACAATGCGAGGAAATGCCCCACTCTTACAATCATTGGACTTATGACCACCTCCCAAGTTATAGATTGAAAAAAAAAAAAAACATTTGGGAAGCTAATTGAAATAGTAGTGGAAACATATAGATCGGCTGGTATATTTGCTAGGCCCTAACTTATATTTGGAATTTTTTTATCTCAGTTCACTCTATCCATAATAATTTGGCATTTCTACCAGAGCAACTTCATTCAACAATCTTCGATAATTTTCGCTAACCTCAATGCCATTCTTTCATGCTTGTACTTTCCTAATGGGAAAAGAAAGAAACAAAAGGGAAAAGGAAAGCCCCAAAATAAGCACAAACAGAACTCTTGAAGATGGTAGAGAGTCAGTAGCCGGGAAAACTGATCACCTCAAATCGATAATGAATGGACCTAAACATGATACACTAAATTCAAAACTTCTTATTTTTTTCTTTTTACAGGATCACCAACAAAAAAGAGCTTATACAGATAAATAGTTTTGAAGGCAATGTTTCAATTTCTGGAATGTGACAGGCTTAGCTACAAAAGAATCCATACCATTGGCAAGGCATTCAGCCACGCTCTCGGCCAATGCATTTGCCGTCATCTGAAATAGCAAGAAACCTAGTTTTAGCCACCATATGATGCCAGCATTGTTTTGTAATTAGTTAGCAGCAAAGGCCGAAACTTGCACTAATTGTCAAATAAATTTCAAAGATTCATAGAGTGTGTGTGTGAGTGCGTGCGTGTGTGTGTGTGTGTGTATATATATATATATATATATAGATATGCTACCAATGAAATAATTACATTAAACATCATTTGAATAAGAAACTACTAGGCATGGAGAAGATCTCTCCAATAGAGTATGGAAAAGAAATCTTTCATAAAGACAGTCTTTTATAAGAAACTCTGCAAGTGAAAGCAACTTCAACAATATGAATCTCTCACTGGAAGAAGTATTTCATGAATACAAAGTTGTAAAGGAAATCTCAATGCATAAAGTTAATTAAGTTGAGGCTGATAACTAATGACCTTATAAAGCTTCAAAGAATGAAAACGGAACTATGAACTGCTAGCTCATGACTAACCTAGCTAAATCATGGATCATATTCTAATTTGACTCAATCTCAAAAGACAAACCCACCCTCCATGTATACTTGAATTCAACAAAAGGACTTTGCTTCTAAGGGTATTTTACACTACATTGTGTAGTTATCGTCGTCAGTGTCAAATGGAAGAGCACAAAGTAACAAGAGAATCTATTACTTGGGCACATTTTTGTGAAAGGTGATTTTTCAGGTTATATTGCATTGCCAAGCAATGGACAACCCTAGACAAAGAAAGATAAACCAACAAATTCCAAATGATGCATAAGCAATGTCCAAAAAGAAGGGAAGAAATGAATTCCAGTCAAAAAAAAAAAAGAAATCTGATGTTTTTGATGCGCACATAAGTGAAAATTTACATTAATAAAAAGTGACAAACTAATAAAAAAAAAACAGAGAAGAAAAAAAAAATGACTTTAAACTATTGTATTGCTTACCGCAATAATGGGAATTCTGTTCCAAGATTCCAATGCCTCTTGAGAACTCGATTGAGAACCAGAGCAGGAGGGTAATCCCTCAACCCCAGCCTCTCTAGCTGCATCCCAGTTACCAGTTTCTTCAAAGGAACGAATCAACTGGGTAGCTTGGAGGCCATCCATTATTGGCATACAAACATCCTGAATGAACCAATAATCATATAAGACTCAAAAAAACATACAAAAATAAAAATAAAAGTAAAAATTGGAAAATAAACATATGGCATATCAATTTCAGGAGTATCTCCATGACACAAGAAATTCTTTAAGGAAACTAATGGTTAGATTTTAGTTTCAAAAATTTACCATCAGAATGAGATCATATCTACATGATTGAACTGCCCGTACTGCTTCAACTCCATTATTGACAATGTCTATTTTATGACCCAGTTGCTTCATCATGGACTGAGTCACCATTATATTGATCTTGTTATCTTCTACAAGGAGTATTTTGGCTTGCGACTGCGCTTTGGATAGCCCTGATGAATCCAGGCTCCTGTTAGCATGCTCCTGACTCTTACATGAAGTCTCACAAGATTGTTTCTTCTCATTCCCATTATCTGGATCTGAACATGACATTTGTCTAGGTTGGGAGCAGTTATCACTTGGATAAGATAATGCATCAAGCTCAGCACTACCGCTTCGGCATCCATTCACCTGGGGACAAACCTGGTCATTTTTCTTCCTTTCCTCTTCTATTATTGACTCATTGTTATCAATATCCATCGGTTCCCTAGGAAACTTAGAGCCTGAGGAATCTATTGTATCAGTTGCCGAGCATGAATTCTTGACTTGAGCACTGTCGTTAGTGGTGTGTATGCTCATGGGAAGTGAATAAGTTTCTTTTGGTAAAGAGCGTTGCATGTTGATTGTATTGTTCAATAGTTTTGCTCTGGCAATGGGCCCACCTGAAGAGAACAGTGTACCCAGCGTTCTTGGCTTAAAGCAAAAGTGGCCAACCTTGGCTTCATCATCATCCATCGTTGCATCATGGTCAAGCATGTCTGATATCTCTTCATCCGTATCATCAGAGTGTACCCTTTTCAAAGGCACTCGACAAGGTAGCTCAAAAGTAAATGTTGAACCATGATGCTCTTGACTACTAACAGTAAGATGTCCACCCATCAGCTCAACCTGTTCCCATTGAAACACAAACTCCAGTGGGTTCACTATAACTTCAGCAGAACCAAACAAAACAGTAACTAAGTATATGACCTAATTTTCTCAAAAGATTTTGGATATTGATATCCACTTGGTATAAACTAGAAAAGACAATTAAACAATTGGCCATTGACATTTTAGTAAGTAGCCAGCAGTATGCAGAAATACATATCAAAAGTATTTTTGCTCTAGAAGTCACTCAGAGAATTGGCATGAGAAAAATTTTAACAGATCTGTGACAGAAAACACTGTGAAATCATAAACCAGAAGTTTGCGTAATTCCAATAGAATGTTTCTACAACTAATTACAGAGTGAGCATGCCTCACCAATTGCTTGCATATTGCAAGGCCGAGCCCAGTCCCACCATATTTTCGTGCATGATCTGCACTAACTTGCATGTACTTTTTAAATAAACTGGGTAACGCCTTCTCTGTTCACATAGGAAACATTTATCTTAGTGCACGGATCAAGCAAAACAAATCTTTTGTTTATATAGGCGTCTACAGGCCACGAAGTCTTCCATGTCAGAAAAATAGGAATGCGGGATTCAATTTTCCTTTCAATACTCATTTCCCCTTTACTTATTGTTAAATTTTTATGATATGTAAATCTTTGGTCCCTCTCATGAACGTCTTTTAGAGTTTATGTTTTGTTTTCTCTTACTTCTTGTTTATTATGTACTTTACATACTACCGATTTACTGAAATTCTTACATATTTTTAGTTTACAAGTACCAAGTGTTTTTATTAATGGACATGCTTTACCAATATCATACACTGAAGATAATGTATTGGGTACATTCATAATATTCCATGACACAAAAACTTTATTGTGTATCAGAGAATTAAAAAACAGTGAGTCTCAGATACTTTCAATGTTGCTCTTTGTTCCATAAATGGGTGCACTGTATATACATGCATATGCAAACACACATATTACAATCCTAATACGCACATGAGCTCCTGTTTGTGTACTCAAACACATGCTTATGTATATCATATAATCAGGACATGCAATGAATGCATCAAGATAAACGGAAAAGTTAACTGGGCTCTCCGAAATACCTGGTATTCCGATGCCAGTGTCATATACATCACACCGAAGCCACACTTTTGTTTCCAAAGAGTCCTCTTTGTCATCATCTAATGAAGCAGATGCTTTTATTCTTGCTGATCCAGGTTGCTCATCAGAAACACCACCTTCAACATAACTGTTACTTGGATATGCAGGAATAGAATCTTCGACTCTGGCTTTTCTCGAGTCCGAAGACTGGGCATCTGAAACGGTCTGGGTACATCTTCCAGAATGCCCACAGTCTGGTTCTGGTATGACGTAAAGGTTTACCCCGACCTTTCCTTCATGGGTGAATTTAACTGCATTGCTGCACATTTTAGTTTACAATAAGTTATAACCAAGTAATTTAAGATTTTAGTAAACATGAGTTCTGCAACATTTAGTGAAAGTTATTTACGTTCCATGGCAAACACACAAATGGTTGTATCAAATGATCATAAACTAAACCCTGGAATCTGGAATAACTAAAAAGAAAGTATGTAGATTGTGATTCTTCACGGGCAACTAAAGCTGAAATAGACATTTACATAGATACTCCCAGGTGTATAGAGGGTTTAGAAAAACATAATCTTTTCATAGATAGTCAAACTTCAAATTCAGGCCCAGTTATTTGGCAGAGTTTTGGCCATACTTCATTTTTAGAAATCAGAATATGGCATTGTAAACAAAGAGAAAGCAATTTGACATTTTCATTCTCAAAATTTTGTCTCGCAGCCTATACATGAATGCTGTCTAAATGGTCCACTCAATTTAAAGTGGCTACACCTTATGGTTCACTCTAGCAAACTTATCGCATATGACATGATTGATGCATATCAGACGCTAAACTATAACTCACACTCGACCTCATCAATTGTAAATTTCTGAATCACATTGTAAATAACATTTGCAGATGTGTTCTCCAAGGCATGGATAATTCTTTCTGATCAACAAGTTTCAATTGTCGCATGAAAATATTCATTTGGTATGTTTAAAACTACAGTTACAAGGCACCAAGATATCAATCAAAAATGGACATATGGGCCAAGTTAATAAATTGTTAAGAGTCAACCGTATTGATTTTGATTCAAGTTCGAAAATTTTTTCTTAAGGTATCAAATAGAGCTTGTTATGAACTTTCGTCGAAGTTGGCTCGACATATATTAACATTTATTATACTACAAAAAAGACTGCACTTTCGATACCTTGAGTCAATAATTCAGGAAAATAGAGAGATTGAGGAAGATGTCGCACATAGAATTAGAGCTGGGTGGGCGAAGTGGAGATATGCAACTAAAATTTTATGTGATCGCCGTATACCAATGGAGCTGAAGGGTAAGTTCTATAGGACAGCTGTGAGACCAACTTTGCTTTATGGAGCAGAATGTTGGGCGAACAAAAAACAATATACCAATAAAATAATTGTAGCGGAGATGAGGATGTTGAGATGGATGAGTGGCAAGACAAGAAGGGATAGAATCTGAAATGAATCCATTCAGGAAAGTTTAGGTGTGGCGCCAATAGGCGATAAGATGAGAGAGAGTAGACTTAGGTGGGCTGACCATGTGTGGCATCGACCCAGTGCAGCACCTGCTAGGAGGTGCAAGTTAGTTTAAGTGGAAGGATTGAAAAAGGCAAGGGTAGGCTCAAAAGGACGTAGTTGGACATAGTCCGAAAAGATATTGGGACTTATAGCTTCATTGAGTGTATAGCCTTAAATAGAGCAAAATGGCGGACCAAGATTCATGTAGCCCACCCCAATTAATTGGAAAAAGCTATGATGATGATGATGTGTCCCCAATTTCTTGACAGAAGGGGTTTACAATATTGGATTTGAGAATGATAACACTTGTTACATTTAATTGACAGAAACTCCTCAATGAATATGCAAAAGCTCAGCTCCACAATGGTATTAGGACAAATTTTTAGAATCTACAATAACAACATACAAAAAGCAAGCGTAACTCAGCTGACATACACATCTTACCTGATCAGGTTGGTTAAAATTTGCCGAATCCTGAGCACATCTCCAATGACCTGACAAAATAGTTTGTGGCATTGGTAAGAATATTTTACACAAAACAACTAAACATTTTGCAGACCACTTAGATGTGCTTCACAAAAGAATCACCTCAGGCCACTTATCCACATAGAAAGACACACTTATCTCAACAGGTTCAGAGGTATCAACCCAGCACTCTCTACCCAGGCATGGCAAATTTTTCACAAAAAGAGAGATGGTTGAATAGACAGCGGTTTTATGCACATGTGAACCAGGATAAAAGGACAGTAGATGGAATTAAATGTACTCAAAAGTGCATTATCTGTAAAGTCACCTCCAAAGGAACATCATCCGTAATGTGTCCTTCCAAGGTCAATTCCTTCTGTAATGATGCTGCAGCAGTCTGGAGTACATGCTTGACCACTTCTCTTGGACGGAACTTTGCAGCTTCCAACTTCATTACCCCTGCAATCATATGGCAGTATTGGGCAGTCAGATATTTTAGCTCATAGTTAATTCACATTGAGCTACAATAACTAAAGAAATATCTAACCCTAATTCTCCTCCACCTAGTCAATGTGGTTGTCATACAACCATCTTGCTTTATTGGAACTAATAATCCAGAGGACACTAGTGGCAATACTTTAAGCACAAAGTAACTCTTATGGGTATTTATTTATTTGAAGAAACTAAGAACCACTACACAGTCACATATTAATTCCAATCCATTAGGTGATAATTGCCAAGAACGGAACACCTCATAAGATGACCAAGGGATGATTTCAAGTAAATATGCACGAAAAAGACCAAATATACAACATGATTGATCTGCAAACATGGATATATATGCATAACATATCTATGTACATATGTATGTAGCTGTGTACACAAGATCATTCTACAATACACTACTAAGTGGTGTTCTACAATGGCTTAAAGATCTCGTCTTATTCAGTTGGCACGAATCCAAAACTTTGAAAGTTACCTCTTCCTGAACTCAATGTTATTTTGGATAAGTGATGAATCTGAAAATTCCCTATGACATAGTAGCAATACATGAAAAGAATATCTCTAGGGACCTCTTCTCATGCAGTTTAAAGAAATTTCTTCCATCATTCTTAGAAAAAATTACCTGATTCGACCTTGGAAAGGTCAAGAATGTCATTTATAAGCTGCAACACCAGATCTCCAGAAGACAGCATGACATCCAACAATTGCCGCTGCTCAGGATCAAGTTTAGAGTTGGCAAGAATCTCAGCCATGCTCACAACCCCAGATAGAGGAGATCTTATCTCATGAGACATGGTTGCCAGCATTTGTTTAGCCCGCATTGTTTCCTCTGCAGGTAAAAATATACATAACTTACCCAAAAAAGGTAAAAAATACATAATATTAAACAGGAGTAGTGGCCAGATAATAAACCTGATTTATTCCAAAAATACAATTCATTTAAACATATCAAAGAGAATGCACACCTGTAATATGTATTGTTTTGTTGAGTTCTGTTTCCTTTGCTTTTTGTACGGCTATCTCTTCCCGTAACTTTGCCATTTTCTCTCTTTTTATAACCTAAGAAGTGACCAATAACATGACCAATATTGAAACAGAAAACATTCAACACCAGGGAAGTAGCTCATAAAATTTAGAAAATTTATCAGAAATTCAACCAGAAAATCCTAAAATTCCCAACTTGTTGAGAAACATGTCTCTACTAAATAAAGGATTAGTCCAAAAGATGTCACAGTAATGGTGAACTTAGACTTTACTACTCCAAAACTTTGACCATGAAAATATTACTTTTGACCATAAATGACTCATGTATTTTAGAAAGAATATTTTATCTTTTCTCTAAAAAATTCAAATTCAAATTTAAAAAGATTCATTTGACTCTTTGGAATGATGATTGGACTTTAAAAACAATCTACAATTACAACTATGCCCTTCTAGAACTTTTCAAGCAAGTTATTGTTGATGCAATTTTCATATTTGTAAGTGCATCTTTTTGTCAAAAATTCCAGAGTAGGAAATTATAAGTTCACCATTAGAGTAGTGCATTCTAGAATAGCACTATATATATTTGGGACACAAGAGCAGCTAAACCTTGCGAATGATAAGCAAAGCATGACTGATATAAGCAACCCAAGAAATATTTTTCACATCAAGACAAAGTATAATTACTTGGTCAGTTATATCCATGCCCATGTAATTCACACCAATTGTATCTCCTGCCTTACTGAATACAGGTTCAACATATATCAAGAATGTCTTTGATCCAAACAACTCTGTTTCAAATGTTATTTCACGTTTTGCTGGCAAGCCACGCTCTAGGACCTCTTTCTTGAAATCCTGAGATTCCTTTACTCCAGCTCCAGTAAATATCTCAACATCAGTTCTCCCAATAATTTCCTGAAAGGAATTGAAGTGTTAATATATATCTCAGTCATACTGAAATCCAGCAAATTGGCACGTTTAGATTGGAACAAAATGTCATAATTCCATATAATGGTTACTCACTCTTATTTCCGTTGTTCAGTACCGTAGTCTAGGTATGTAGTAACTCTAGAAAATATTGTGAAGGAATATCTTTGATACAGTACACCGGACAGATGTTCAAACAAACTAGATTCTACTGGAAAGTGAAGGAAACCTCTCAAGATGTTTTCCTCCTTCTAAATAATGCGAAAAGAGGTGATCTATCACATCCTCTAGAGACTTGCAAATTCATAGGGAATGAAATTATGAATGAGATGCCACTACAAAATACATAAAAAGCAGTTAGTCATGACTACAAGAATGACTAACAAATACAATACCTCCTCTTGAAGAGTTGGGTGAGGATTGTAAATGAACCGATAGCGCAAATCTTTATCCTGACAGACAAGTATAAGCAAGCATTATTGTTGGATATCGCAGTGCATATAGCGCACCACAAACTCACTCAAAAGAGATATACATCTAAGAATAACACTGAGATAATACCTCAGTTCATATACTAAGAAACTAAGAGTAACTGTAATTATATGAAAGTGATAGGATCAAATAAACATTTATCATTAGATCTAAAAAAGATTCAGAAAAGAATGCAATGATGATAGCATGTGTAAAGATAGAGATTCTCTGTAATGTTAAGTTCCAAATCTTGAATTCCCCAATCATCTGAAAATCATGTGTCGCACATGCTTTCTTGATTTCATAATTGCTTCTAATGGTCATGGAAGAGGGGCCTCTATCAAATGACACAGTAATATGGTTGTATGTGACCAACCAAAGGTCAGGATGCATGGGAAATATTACAAAGCCTGCACTGCATGGCACATGTCACACAATCAGCACCCAATTATAAGTTCATTGATGTACCCATTCCATAATTGTGTGACTCCAGGTTCATCTACACCTTCACCTAGGTGTATGACATCATATAAAAAAGAAATAATTCACACAATATAAAGATGACAAAACCGCATATGACGAATGAAGAGACACCTTAACCCAACTCAAAAGGGCACCATAATCGCAGCTTGTGCAACAAATATATATGATGCCAGACAAATTCAGCACTAACGAGAACAAAACCAAAGAAGCCTGTGATATCATGGTCTCATTATTCACTCCAGAAAACTGTCGCACTGAAATGGTTCATGAAAACTACCACATCCCACATTCTTGAAAACTACCCAACATTTGCATAAGTTAATTACAATTGAAATAGGGAACAAAGAGGCCCAACATTGACTAATTGGGCATCTATGTCTGTCCAGTTAAATAACTAATTGCGGACTACCAACATCATTAAGAGAAGAATTAAGAATACAGCCTGTATACCATGATATAATCTGCAGCAAGCAGTCGCCAGAACTTCACAACAGACCCAAAATATACATAATTGTTCAGTCCCGACTCCCGCAGATCAAAGAAAGTTGTAGTCATCAAGATTTTTAAGATGTAGGGTCATGTTTAAAGCATGAGAAACAAACGATGGTCATATAACGTGTACAGATGATAAGTTCCTTGCAGACATGTATTCCATATTCAAAATGATACATGTAGAGAAATGTTTTTCACAAAAATAGATAACCCGAAGAACAGTATTTGTCATCTCAAGAATCAAGATTTACAGTTTGTCAGATCAAGGGCCAAGCTTTAAAGTTGTTAAAACTAAAAAGTATCATCATTTAATAAATAGGGATCATATAATAAAATAAAGATGGGAATCCACATTATGTTGATCTTATGAAGTCATATGTGTACATTCTTGAGCATCTTTCCAATCCAGGCTAATAAACAATGTGGTTCTTACTAAAGTTCCTAAGAAGTTCACATCTCAAATAATCCACTGTGCTTAACAACAATAACGGCCGGCATTTTTGAAATAGTGTAAAGCCAAACTACAATTCCTGCTATATATGTATGACATAAATTACGAGTACACATAACAAAGTAGCATCTGATTACCTGATGTCCGATAACAACAGGTGCATTCTGGAGCACAAAATGCAAAAAGTTATCAGCCCTCTTTAATATCTGAGACAATTCTTCTACAGGGGATGATTGTCTAGCCAGATTCTCTATGTTCTCTTGCAATTTGTCCTGGAGTCTCTGCTCTCTCCTAGTACTTTCCTCCAACAATTTTTCCAACTCCTTGGCTCGTTGCTTCCAATACTTCACAGAGTCATACTCAGAATCTATTTCAAAATTACTGTTCTGGACAACAATTTCATTTCTCCTCCTAGGAATGGTTTCCCAAATATCATAACCCTCATCCAATATCGAAACTGGCCTCTTATCACCAACATATTTGTCTTCTTCAAATCGATGTGCCTCCAAAATCTCCAATTTCTTGAGTTCTACTTCTTGTCTTTGCTTGCTTAAAATGTCAAGCTCCTCTTTAAGAAGGCGAACAGCATTGTTTTGTTTAAACTCCCACTGCTTTACAAGGTAGGCCAATTGGGAGGACCCTCTCTCGCTATAATTCGTCAGCTCTAGTAGGCGTTTGAAATCTACAACAGAGGGATCTTCCACAATTGCAACTTCCTCCAATAATTCTTGACTCGCCCCTGGTATTTCTATATTAAATTGCTTCCCCAATTCATTTCCTAAATCTACAGGCCACATAGAAGGCAGGACTTCTACTTCCATGTCTGACAAGTAATCACCACCCATTTCACAAACCATGGAAAGAACAGTGAATTCACTCAAAATCCTTACATCTCACCCTTCTATAGTCGTGAACTACATAGTAAGAGTAGTCCTCTCAGCCCCGCATACTGTTCTCGTAAGCTCACCTGCTCTTCTATATATTCATGATAGTATGAAGGTTCCATCCAATCGGCGAACAGGTCTTTGAATAAGCTTTTTAAGATTGGATATCTCTTTGCAATCTTGCTCTCAAGACCTGCATAGAAAATCAAAAAATGGAATCTGAGTCACTACAGCGAAAGAACCAACAAATCAATTCCTCCTATATCATAGTTATTCTTTTTGGGGGTGGAAAAGTGATATGTGGACTATCTTATGAAATATTATTTCAAATAATAGTCCCATATATAAAATCTGTGTAAATGAACCAAAGCTAGCAGGAAATGAGAAATATGCACCAGGGAATAATGAAATTGATCATTCCTAGAAGCAGTCATTGCTGCATATTGAAGTCTAAAACCATGATATCCCCATACTCAATACAGATATTACTTGACCCAACTAACCATGCACAACAAAGGTATCATTAAAAAAGAATATAACTAAATGTATAAAATTGAATCTAGTCAGGAATCTATATTCAAAAACTTCAGTGCCTTCTTAATAACATTTTGCAGGCCCGAAGAAATTGGCCCCAAAGAATATTGCCAATTTCTTCAGATATTACTGGAATATCATTGTTTTTCTCATTTGGGAGTACCAATATTAATTATCATACACTAGAGCAAGTAACAACCAATGCCATGAATTATTAGAAAATCTCCACTTATTTCAAAACTTTAACTGGGGAATTCAGTTCCTAGTGCGGAACAGAAAAGATAATAATGGATTGCCTAAAAGAAAAAAAGAGCAAATAGCAGCTTGATTCTTCACCAGTAATCTCAAGAAAATCGACACCAGAAGCTTCTTTCAAAGTTGGCATTTGGTTAGTGCGCATCAATATTAAAAATTGCCCTGCAACCGAAATGTAAAAAATAAAGGCAGCCAAAATGCTGTATAATCCTCAATTGTGTTCAGCACCCATGATATAGATACAAGGATTTGTTGTAGCTGTATACTCACAGGCATTCTAGGCAATTAAAAAACTCTACTAATTAGTTAATCCCGCCAATGTCTGGCCTAGACCTCTTTCTAACTCCTTAGACACTTAAATTTCAAAGAGAAACAAACGTAAATACACAAATCGAGTCGTGTTCTGGCTTCCCAATGTTTCAAAACTAGAGTCAACTATCGTAAATGATCGGGATTTTCACAGTAGATAGAGCTTCTTAATTGCAAAAGGCAGTGAGTACAATCTGGGTTGAAGGATATGTGTTTCTCAAGACTTCTAACGGTCAATTTGAAAGCTTCAGAGATAGTACAGGGAAATCGAGTTGCAACTATGCTTATTTGTCACATTAACGTTGCATTAATTGCTCCTTCATTTTCAATATTCGTTAAAGAAAAGAGGAGAAACAAAATATAGCAAATAAATGAAGAATTTTCCAACTCAAAGGTTGTGTATGTTCCAATTTCGAAAAGAAAAGGAAACGCACCTTCTGAGTGACTTTTTTAATCCAGGGATTCAACGAAAAGTATCCGATTGCTCTGGACTTAGAGCACCAGAAAAGCTTGAACCTTCGACTAAAACTTTCGGCAATGGTCAAAAACTGAAAACTGAAAGACAACTTGGCATATAAAGGCACTCCTCAAATAAGACAGCTTCAAACCAATCGAAAATCCGCAAAACCAAAATTACTTCAGAGAAAACAAAGAGAAAGCACCAGAAATCTCAATATCCTGGCAAAAAAGCGTTTCTCTGTCCTTTTACTGATTTTGAAACCAGGCTCTTAACTCGTGACCTTCAAAAATGGAATTAACAACCGGATATTGATCAGAGAAGGTTCACTTAATGGAGAATGTGGATCCCAGTTGATATAACCTTGTAACCTCCTTAGCCCAATATATCTTCGAAAATTATCAACTCTCAGTAACATCAAATTTTGTGGAAATGAAGCTTTTTCTCCTGTTCTTATTTTGGATCTTTGAAGTATAGAAGCCACAATCCTTACCGAAGACTTCTAGAGGAGGATGCGATGGCCGAAAATTAATCAGAAAACGTTCATTTCAACTGAAGCTTGAGTCTTCAATCGAGACCTTCAAGAATGGAATGAATGCGCAGAAATCTATCAAAAAAAATGCAGTTGACAACAAGCTTCAATATCTATGCTCATCGGACCAGTAGTGAATCACCTGAACCAAATTTATCCACAAAAACTCAAAAACACTGCGGTGAATACGAATCTTTTGCAGAGACGAAGCTTTTCACCCTGTTTCCTCAAGCATCCAAGAACACAGATATTCATAGAGATAAATGAGCATTTCAAGCACCAGAAGTTTGGAATAAGCTTACAGCGGGGAAACGAACTCTTACAAGCACCCGTGACCGAAAAGAAGCTTGAAACAAGCAGATGAGCTCCAGCTTTTGAAGCAGCATTAACAGAGAGAAAGAGCGAGAGAGAGAGAGAGAGAGAGAGCTTAATCAAACTACCTCTGCAAATTCTTTGGAACTGTTAACTTCTGCGGCGATTGACAATTGGAAATGCAATGAATCGTCCAAGTAAGAATGGCTAAAGGCATTGAAACTTTCAGAGCAAAGAAGCCATGTGAGAGAGAGAGAGAGAGAATCAATGGCGTAAACCTCTTCCTAGAGAGAGAAAGGGCTCTACTATCTCTCTAAATTCTTTAGCATTTGTTCATTTTTGTGGCCAATAACCAATGGATTCCTCTGTGCAAGAAAGAGAAAAAGGCCTTCAAATTTTTAGAACCAAGGAGAAGAAGGCATGTGAGAGCGAGAAAAACAAAGGCGTAAACTTCTCTCTCCATGTGCTTTGGGTCAAAATATTCACCATTTTTTTGGAGCTCTTCATGAAACGGCGGATTCCCGTCGCTTGTAAATTCCCGGCGAATGTCCCACGAACTCCGGCTAAACTTCGCCGGGAACAAAGTACCGCAGCCGGAAAACGCGATTTAAAATGGCCCGGACAGGCGTCGAGGTGGCGTCAAATGGAGGGAAAAAGACCGTGACGGTTACTTGACACAAAAAGTGACGCCTTGTAACGTCGTTGACTCACCCAAAAGGCCCAAAACAAAGCGCCTCCTGGTCTTCTTATATGATATGGAAGTCCAAGAGGGGGGGAGAGCCTTAAAAACCTTCCCTTCATCCCTCCCAAGTAAAAGGGATGGTTTGTCGTCCGAGCAAGGGGGATGGGTTGGGTTAGATAAGTGACAACAAAAATTTTGTTAAAATTTTTTATAAATTTAAAAATATTAAAAAGAGTGTATTTTTTATATATTGGTAAGTAACTCACGCAAAGAGAAAGATTGAGGAGAGGTGGTTAGGCGAAGTGAAGATGTGCAACGAGAGTTTTATGTGATCACCACGTACCAATGAAAG
This sequence comes from Amborella trichopoda, assembly GCF_000471905.2. The sequence goes on along the minus strand of NW_006498608.1, from coordinate 2,944,586 downwards.
CTAAAGAGAAAATTCTATATGACAGTTATAATAAGAGTTTTATTTTATGGGCCAAAATGTTGGACAGTCATAAAACAACATACATATAAAATGAGTGTAGCTGTGATGAAGATATTAAGAAAGATGAGTGACATGACAAAAATTGATAAAATCCTAAATAAATGGATGTTGAGAAGGATGAGTGACAAGACAAAAACGCATAGAATCTGAAATAAATGCATTTAAGAGAATTTAGGTGTGGTACCAATAGATGATAAAATGAGATAAAGTAGACTTAAATAGATTGGCCACATGAGTCACAGACCCAGAGCACCTGTTAAGAGATGCAAGTTAGCTCACGTGAAAGGTTCGTTAAAGGTAAGAGTAGGCTTAAAAAGACATAGTTGGAAGCTGTCAAAAAATATAATGACTTATGACCTTACCGAAGGTATGACCTTAAATAAAGTAGAATTGTATATTATGATTCATACAGCCGACCCCATTTAATTGAGAGAAGACGTTGAAGATGATGATGACCCTTTCTAATATGGCCACCACGTATTTTTAGTAGTACACCGGTTGGCTTTATTCACTCAACAAGAGAAAAGAGTCCGGACACGGCGGGCCAAAATCAAGTCAAGAAAACGGTATTGGAATTAGCAAGACCCTAACGGTAATGGTTAATTATAAAGGAAGTTGAGGGATAAAGAACATAAGAAAATGGAAGAAAGAAGGATAATTGGAAAATTAACTTTTTACTATAAAATTTTAAAAAAAATAGTTTATATAAGTTGTCACTTTTGCACTACAACAATAAAGCACACCTCAAAAATCCATCAAAAAAAATTTTGGGACGTTGGTAGACCCTCAAATTGATCATCTTAACTTCGAGATATCTAGATAAATAAATAAAAAATGATTTCAAGTTTTAAAAATAATGTACCTCGTAACAAATTATCTAGATTTTAAAAAATTTTAAGATTTTCAAGTGTTTATGGATCTGGTCTACTTATACCATTTTTTAAGGTTAAAATAGATTTTCTTAGGTTTTCGTAACTACAATTTTTGGGAGGATTTGAAGATTTAACTTACTTTGATTGTTTAGGGTTAACCCTTATCTATAGCATATCATTTCTTTAATTAAAAGGGCAAGCTTACTATGCTTCCCCTACATAATAAAACTTATATACTTCCTCTTATCCAACCCTCCATTCTGAATGGCGGGCTAAGATTACCCCAATCACAATGTCACATTTCTACATTATTTTATTTTAAATTTTTTTTCTATAAACTATTTTGACACCAAATTTTGGACATCCAATCCTCTATTAAACTTGCACTAGAGAAAAATATATATATATAAAAAAAAAAAAAAAGTTTTCAATAAAATAAAATGATGAAAATAACCTTGAAAGATTTAAGGGGTATTTTGGTCATTATATTTTATAAAAAATTTAGTTTAAATATTTTTTATAAGTGCGCCCCAATGAGAAGATGCAACGTACTAAATTTCATATTTATATAAGTTAAATAAAAAAAATTAAAAATAAAATACTTTCAAACGTCGGATCTAAGATTAAATGGTGAGTGGTTCTCTTGATCAAAATTGGACAGCTAGATGGTAGGGGAAGCATAGATCTTTTATGATGTATGGGAAGTATAGAAACCTTTTCCAATTAAAAACGCCCTTAGTTTCTCACTTTGAATCTAACACCCATTGTTTTAATGTTAGAAACTGAATATATTACAATGGCCCTTATTTTGCAGTAACACATTTTTTTCAAGGGATTGTATATTATGACATTATTTACTTTCGTTACAAGAAAGTCACAAATACCTCTAGCCATCCAATTTCAAATTGGATAACTTACGTGTGTCACCAAGTTTGAAAAATATTTCCTTTTAATTTTGAACCTAGTTAATAACACATGCATAACCACCGGCTTTTAAATCCGACGGATAAGAATGACTGTGACCTCCCTATACTTAAAAGTAAAAAGCCTCTTCTTATACTTTTACTTTTAGTTGATGTGCATTGCTCTCAAATCACGTAACAAGCGGATACGTCATTGTGAGGATGATGAGTATTTCCACACATCGGGCTCATGTGCCAAATAAAAAGATGGGCACGAGCAAGCTCAATTTTTTTCACGTTTCTTTGTTTTGGTTTTTGTCTCAAAAATGCTTATATATTATAGGACCGGCAAGAAGCCGGGCCATGCCAGGCCCATGCCCAAACCCAACCCCGGCCTTATCAAGGCAGAACAATGCCGGGCAAGGCTAAATATAGTCAAAGAAAAAAAATTAAAAAAGAAAAAGAAAAAACAACAGTTAGGATGGGTAGCTCAGTTGTGGCCTTGACCTAGACATGGCCCAGCCCAGTCCTCAGTTCTAATTTTTTAGTGTCGGGCTGGCCACATCCCCACTCATATAATGAGATCAGATCACAATCATAGCCATCAAATGTGAAATTTTTAACAGCGTGGGATGCGTCAAAAAGTTCGAAAATGTCCTCAGGGACTTTGAGCTCAATTAATGATATACTTCAAGTCACCAACCTCACATCCAATAGCCAAGGATGATTATAACTTGCTCGTTCAAAAAGTAAAATGATCGTATTGTATCCTTTTCCTTGCTTTTACCGACAAATTAGATCGATGGTACCCGAGAGGATATCTTATCCATCATCGGAACCTAAAATCAACTCACCTCCATCATCAACCATAACCATCAGGGTGAATAGTAAGTTCATAAGTGGTGTACCATATTTGCTTCAAGTCTTGAACTCACATTTGGTTCATGTGAAAATATTTCCTGGGATATATTTTCATATGAAAAAATGTGTTCATGTGTTTAGATATGGGAATATTTTTATTCCAATTAACTACCAATTGATGTGAAATGACACATTGCGACCAAATGATGTGAAAATATTTTCATACCTAACTGCATGAGACGTAAAAATATTTTTACGAGAACTAAACGTGCCCGAAATCTTCTTTGGAACCCTAATACTTAATATTCTAGTAGATTTTTAATTAAACAAAAAAAAGGTTATATTATACAGTTTAGCAAATGTTCAAGAGCAACTTTTCTTACTGGCTTGAGAAAAATGTCTTTCTTCGAGCACTATTAAGTATTACAAAAAATAAGTGTTAATCACTATTTAATATACTTATTTAAGCGTAATATACAAAGAAACTAATCCTTTTCTTTCTCACGTTGAGTCAGCATATTTGTTTTTAAATTTAAATAAGTCTCCAAGAAAAACGTGCATGCACCAATGCATAGGTTCACCATTTTTGCTTCTTGTTTTACGAGCCATGCATCACACTTTCACAAGATTAAACCAAATATCAAGATAAAAACACATTTAATTATGTAATTTACGTAGTTCTATACTTAAACGTGTATGTAATTTACGTAGTTCTATACTTAAACGTGTCTTCAAGATCTTAGCTTCCCGTTAAAATCAAATTAAATAATAATAATAATAATAATAATAGTAATTTACGTAGTTCTATACTTAAACGTGTCTTCAAGATCTTAGCTTCCCGTTAAAATCAAATTAAATAATAATAATAATAATAATAATAGTAGTAGTAGTAGCAGTGCTAATACTAAAATTAATTCTAATAGTAATTGTATTAGTAATAATAAACAGCCTCACATTGCATAGGTTGAGTGCATGTGCCTAATGAGTAGTAATTTGGGGTTATCCTCGAGTAATTTGGGGTAATAATAATAGTAACCAAAGGTTTCTATACTTATGTTATTTTTAGTTTTTATTCTATAAATTACATGAATATGAAATTTAGTATATGTCATCATCTCGGCCATACTAAAAAAACATATAAAAAAGGGAAAAGTTTATATAGAGCCGAGGCTCTAAACAATCACATTTGAGCCTACCTCAAAAATTTTGCTAGATGAGATTGTTTTGATGCCCAAAAGTCTTCAAATTGATCATCTCGACATAAGATGCATGGACATGAGAAAAAAAATTGATTTTAAGTTTTAGAAATAATGTATTTTGTAACGCATTTTTTAATCTTCAATTTTCAAGATTTTCAAGTTTTCATAGATCTATCGATCTACACTATTTTTGAAGCTTTAAACTTTATAAATAAAGATGAAAATGTATTTTAAGGCTATTACAAAGACTTCTAATGTTGAAACCACATTTTCGACACTTTTTAAAAGTAGGCTCCAATTTGATTGTTTAGAGCCTAGGCTCTATACAAACTGCACCCTATAAAAAATATTTCTAATAAAATAAAATGGCCAAAATACTTTTAAAACTTTCAAAGGTATTTTGATCTTTTTTATTGAAAATATTTTTTTATATTTTTAGCAAGTACGAATTTAAGAGAGGAATTGGACACTAAAATTTTTGTGTCAAAATATTTTGTGAAAAAAACTAAAAATAAAATAGCATAAAGGCGTGACATTGCCATTGGATCCATCTCAGTCATTCATTAAGATATGATGTCTAGATAAGGGGAAGTATATATACATCATGGGAGTACAAAAAGTTTGCCTCGAGAAAATGGTGTTTAGAGAAACTTAAAAGGAATTACTCATGGTGTTTTTGAATGGTTGAGTTCGTTGATGAAAAGAGGCTGGGTCGTGGTGGTAGCTTCCCCATACCCAGTAACATCCTCAATTAACTCCCCAATCTATGGAAAAAAACAGGTAGAGGTCTGTCTTCCCCACTGAATTACCAAAAAAAAAAAAAGTAAAAAGAGAGAAAGAGAGAGAGAGAGATAGAGAGAGAGAACACTACATAGAGTGATTGAGTCAAAAATTGGCATGAATCTCCACCATCCAAAGAGGACCTAATCTCCTCCATCCCACAATCCAATGGTGGTTAGTGTAGAAGCTCATTGAAACTCCCTTGTGAGCATATCGCACATTTTTATGAGGATTGTTTAAGTTTGCAACCTCATATAAACTACAACCTTTTATAATTAGGGGGAAACAATAGATTTTTATACCATTGTAGGGCATTCATGTGCCAAAGACCGCATGTTTTAATATAATTTTAAGGAGTGTTTACTTCAACAATATAAACCTAACATCACTGATAGTTATAAAGGAAATGTATACAATGTGACTCTTTATTTTTTCTACAAAAAAGGTCACAATCATTATTTACCATTAAAATTAAAATAAGATGATTTAGGATGTGCCACTAATTGGACACAAAATCCAAATAAAATTTCTCATATGTTATGAGATACATTATCTATTAAATTTTATACAGCTAAAAATAGTAGTGACGTCTTTGTACAAACAAAAAAAACAGAATATATATACAATCCCAGTTAAAAAAACCATGAAATTTTTGGTAATTTCCAACCGGTAATAGATAGAGAGACGGGTTAAAAGTGAGCGCGTCCTCAAGGGGCTAACTCAAAGGGGTCCACTACTCCACGTTATGATGACGTGGACTTTGTAAGTTGTTAACCATTGAAGCCAGCTCCTTGTTTGTGGGATGCCTTCTTTTAGGGACTGGCGCTATAAGACATTATTAAGTAAAGGCTTATATATATATATATATATATAGAGAGAGAGAGAGAGAGAGAGTATAAGTAATTCCTTAGGAGTGAACAAGTAAAACTATTTCCTTAGCCAAAGGTTTTAGAGAGAGAAAAAAAGCAATTGTTTAGTCTGAGGTTTCGTGAGTGTTGGCGTCATGTGGAGCCCATGGTGAACGTGCGTCACTTCCCGTGATGTGATTCGAGTGACAGCAACTTTCTCCAACTCTGCAACATATGAAAATAATCTATTCTCTCTCTTGTTTGAATATTCTCTCTCCTCTCTCTCTCTCTTTTATTCCTCCCTCCTCTTTCCACATCTCTCTCTTCATATATATATATATATATATAAAACATGTCATGGTTGGGCAAGTGGGGCATTATTGGCCATGAGGGCGATGGTCAACTAACATTAGGGTTTGAGGCTTATCCTGTAAAGCCAAGGAGACAACAACCTACAAATTAGTAGAATACTCAGCAACTTGCAATTGAGAATTCATGCACTTTTAAGTCGTCCTTTATATGTTACCCAATCAAGAATCTCTCTCTCTATCTCTCTCTCTCTCTAGTTCAATGTTTATAATGCATGATATATGTCAATTTTTCTTGCTTTTGTTGTACGCACTCTAAATCCAATGGCGTATTTTTGATAGATAAAATATGAAAAATAAAACATAGAACACATATCACAATAACACAAATATTTAAGTGGTTCATCCCAAAAGGGCACTATAAACTGAAATCCACAGACACGACAAATTGAAATCCATTATACCAATAAAAATTACATTAAAATATTTTGAAATAAATCTCGACAAAAAAACTCAAGTCGAGTGAACCTTTTTAAACCACTCTCCCTTCCTTCTCTTTACTTCTGACAGTCATTACCGACAACATCAGATAGAGACACAAAAACAACAAGAAACTGACTTTCTCTCTAACTAAAAATAAATAAACAACCCAAAATCTCTATGGGAACCACTTCTTTATAAGAAAGAAACCTCTCAATCTTTAGGAACAAGCCTTTCAATTTCCAAAAGTCTACAAGAGGCATCACCATAATGTTTCTATCCATAAGAAGCTTTCTTCTCTCTAAGAGGAAACCTTGAATCTTATGCATAGGAAGTCTTGCCCCCTTCTCTCTCTAGAGTAAACCACATTTCCCATATGGTGGCTCAAATAGGAAATATGAATACTCTTGCACTTTCATCCCATATATAAGATTATGAGTCCATACTAAATAGAAAACTTCATATTATATATATCTCAAAACCAAGAGACATATCCAAGAGTTCTAATTCTTCTGGATTTCTATTTCTTTTAGGAAACTTCACATAATAATGAAATATCTCATTCTCACATAATATGAGAATATCTCAATCCCACATAATATGGGATTTTCTTATGTTGGTGATTTTAAATAGCAATCTCCACATTAATATCAAAATCACTTGCTCACCATGCCACCATCTATTGGATAGCTTCATAAATTCTTCATCTTTTGCCAAATAATTTCTTCATCACTTTTGCTAAAAAATAGTGTTTGCTATCAAATTTCTCCACCTCAAACCTTACATTCGAAACTTTTATTATTATTCCAAAAACTCCAAACTGGGCTCTGATACCACTTATTATGCACAGAAGCTCTTTTTTTGGCAAATAAAGCATGAAACACATATCACAAGAACACAAATATTTTTGTGGTTCACCTCGAAAAAGCTATATCCGCGGGCACGGCAAACAAAAATCTATTATACCAATGAAAGTTACATCAAATATTTTGGAACAAACCTTAACAAAAAACACAATCGAGCAAATCCTTTTAAACCAGTCTCCCTTCTTTCCCTTTATTTCTGGCAACCATTACCAACACCACCAGATAAAGCCGTGAGAGCATAGAAAATTTGTCTTTCTCTCTAATTAAAAGAGAAAACAACCCAAAATCTCTATGGAAAGCACTTCTTTATAAGAAACAATCCTCTCAATTTTTGGAAGTCCAAAAGATGTATCATCACAATGTTTCTCTCCATATTAAGCTTTCTCCTCTCTAAGATGATACCTTGCATCTTATGCATAGGAGGCCTTGCCCCCTTCTCTCTCTAGAAAAATTACCAATCCCATATGGTGACTCAAATAAGGTACACAAATTATCTCTACTTTCATCCCATATATATAAGATTACAAATCCATACTAAATAAGAAACTTCATATAGGTCTTATATATATCTCAAAACTAAGAGATATATCCAAGAGTCCTAATCCGTTTGGATTTTTATTTTCTTTAAGAAACTTATCAATCTCAATCTCACATAATAAAGAAATATATCAATCCCACATAATATAAGAATATCTTAATCCCACACAATATGGGATTTTCTTATGTTTACGATTTTGGATAGCACCAAATCCAACAGTGTTACAACCTTGCATCCCCATTCAAGCACATAAGAAACATACTTTAGTTACCCGTTAAAAGTTTATGTAAGGCGTCAATCTTTTATTGTAAAAGTAAGGCACTCAAAAACTCCTAGAAAAGGTTATTTCGATCCTTTTTCTTTTTTATAGGAATTTAGCAGTTTTTATTGTTTAACTAAAGGAGCGTACAGAGTCAGAAATAAGAGCCGGTAATAGGGATAAACCCCCTTTGGCAAGAGAGTCGGCTAAACTATTAGCTTCACGAAATACATACACAAAAGAAATAGCAAGAGACCTGGACAAATCCCAAATTTGTAGCATAAGGGAACCTCAGCTCCCAATCAGGCTTGTGAAGACCATTGCACCAATTGATGATATTGAGCGAGTCCCCCTCCACAATACAATACCGACCAACCTCTCTATCAATGAACAATTTTAAACCATTAAGGAGAGCCAACATCTTAGCATGGTTGGCAGTTGTGATCCCTAACAGCCTTGCATAAGAAAAAACAATAGTCTCATTCCAGTCTCTCACAACACCACCATCGATCTTAGAAAACTGTTCAATTTATCATAACGACGTCAAGATGTATGGATAAAATCAAAACAAAAGATTTCATGTCTCAAAAATAGTACATCTCCTAATGCTTACCTGGGCAGTTAGTTTTCAAGATTTTCAAGTGTCCATAAACCTGTTCACTCTACACCAGTTTTGAAGCTTTAAATTGCATAATTAAACATAAAAATAAAAATGGTCCAAATGTAATTCTCTTTTATCATAGTACGGTAAGAATATGAGAAATTATATATAACATCATTATTATGAAAATTTATGTCAGGAAAGTCATCCCCGTACAATCAGCAGTTGGACGGTGATGGTGAGGTGTCGTGATCCACCATTGGAATCACGTTATGTTTTGGCAGCTCCACTTTCTATCATCATCCTACGATTGATTGGATAGTAAGGACCCTCCTACCCCTAGATTGTCTTAATCATCAAGTTAACACTAATACTTTCCCTTCCTCTAGAACCGCAATTCTCACTGTAATTTCACTTTCAACTATTTGTTACTCTATAGTTTATTTAATAGAAAACGTTCATATAATGTGTCAACCTCGATGTCATTCTCATACTATAAAAGTAAAAAATACCTAAAAAAATCCAGCGAAAAATATGTTGGTCTGATGATGGAAACCCTCCAATTGATATTCTTAACTCAAGTTGTATGGATATGATAAAAAATAAATAAAAAAATAAAAATAAACACACCTTCTGTTAGGGTTTGAGGTTTTCCTTACTTTGATTATTTAAAGTTGATGCCAATATTGTAACTATTATCAATATTTCACCTTTCAATATTGTTGAGCACATATAACTTACTCTCACGAGAGCACACTGTACACTTACTCTCTCAAGCATGCTACGTAATTAAGAGGATTTGCTTGATTAGAGCCTTGCATTTCAAAATTTTCTTTTAAGGGTTTGTTGCTCGATTAATAAGTCTTTTTTTTTTTTTTTTTTTTTTTTTTGGGGGGGAAAAGGGGCGGATGGGATCCTCTAGGCATGGTAGAAATGAAATTTAAGACGTTATATTATGGTGACTAATGACAACCTAGCCTCTGCATGGTTGATGAGGCCATGTCCCCAGAATTTGAGTTCTAAAAGTACTCCCACACAATCTATTGCTTAAGGTGCAAAATGCTCAAGATGATCCCGCGTGAGCATATTAAAAACTTTTGCGTTTATATTTCATGGACCTCAAGTGGTAGAGGGATTGTGTAACCAATTGACCAATGGGATGGATGTCTGGTGGATCAAAATGGTGTTGGACCATGGAGGTCCTAAATTAACAAGAAAGGAGTACAGTGGCACTTATTTTTAAGTAAAACATTTTGTATATTAAATATTATAATACCATATGCAAGCCAAGAGGCCCCAACAAAGTTATGCGTTGTACACCATTAAAGTGAACCAGACCCTCATGCGTTCATTTCTTTTGCTACTCAATTTGCCAAACCTTTTGCTCGAGAGAGAGAGAGAGAGAGAGAGAGAGAGACCACTGAGAAAGAATTTATGTGCATGTCTTGCACGGGCATGGAGTGAATGGTATGTGTTTTATTTGTAAAGGGTTGGGGGAGAGGAGAGAGCATACCACTCACCTACAAGGTTGAGTACACGTGCATGTCTTTCATAAGCATCCCAGTGAATATGTGTGTGTATGGGGTAGGCTGGGTTGGGAGAGAGAGAGAGAGAGAGAGAGAGAGAGTTCATCTCCATGTCTTGCACGTACATCCAAGTGAATTTGTGTGTTTGGAGAGAGAGAGAGAATTTTTTTTCTTGTTTTTTCCTTTAAGGTAATTCAGTGAGAAAAATAGGCTCTTATCTATTTTTTGAAATAGTTTAAACGTTAGGTTTTTTAAAGTAATAACATAGTGGTGTCAGTGAAAATGAAAATCAATGATTAGGGTGAAGGGTTGTTACCGCTTAAACTTCGGTCTACTACTCAAAGTTGGGAAAGAAAATTCATGTACATGTTTTGCACGTGCATCGGACTGAATATGTGTGTGTTTGGAGAGAGAGAGAGAGAGAGTTGAGCGATTGAATCATTGCACAAGTGTTATGCATGATTCTATGAACGAAAGCCGGGAGCTAGACTTACAAACCTTTGATATTTGCCAAGGTAGTGGGCAAAGGGTGGTCCTACATCAAATCATTATGCACTCCAAATCCAAGCATCAAAAGAAAATGACCCAAGTGTTTTAAAAAAGGAATTAATAGGCCCATTTGGGCTTGTCCACACCGTACGGTCTCCATTTTAGTCAGGAACTGACACCATAACACCCTAACCTTGTGTTACACATGACCCTTATTACCCCTAGCAATCATACTAGTGACCAACATGTCTCCAATAATGCAATATTATGTTGGATATGATTATATCCAAAATCACACAAACCCAAAACAAGGAAATCTCATACTACGTGAGATTGTAGTTGATATTGAAATTAATATTGATAAGTTTCTTAAGGGATAGAAACTCAAAAAAATTACGCACTTTTAGTTATGTTTTTTAGTTTTTGACATGTCTATTTCTTAATCTTATATATATATATATATATATATATATATATATAAAAGGAAAGAACATGTGTCCTATTTGGGTCGCGTGGATTTTTACTTGTTCTGCCCATGGATGTAATCATTTTGGGATAAACTACGTAAATTTTTGTGTGTGTTTCTATTACTTGTGTATTTTATGTTTTATTTTTTGTATCATAGCTTGTACTCTTGTCTATTTTGCTTCTAGCTAGATAAGCACACGTCGTGGGATCCAACTTTTGAGATTCCCATTTTCATACTAAGAAGGCTCTTAAACCCTAACTTATTATAACCTTATACCTTTCTATACATTGTTATCAAAATCGGCTGGTCACATAGGTTGTTAGGGTTCTGATTTAGTTAAAATCAACCTGATCAAACCAATTGGATAAGATTTTTTAGAAATAAAATATATATAGACTTAATAGTTAAAAAATAGAATATATATTACAAGAAAAGGTATCCAATCTTGTTTAGAAACTCCAAACTGACAAAAATATTTAGTCAAACTAATTAAAATTGATCTTATATTTGGTCAATTTTCAATCAAACCCAATGTTTTTTCTTTAGACTAAACCAACCGAGATACCAATAAAAATTGCAAGAAAATGTATTCAATCTTGTTTGGTCACTCTAAACTATAAAAAGTAATTAGTCAGACCAATTAAAATTGATCCTATATTCGACTAATTTTCAATCAAATTCAATTTTTGCTTTAGATCAGACTGATCAAAACATGCATGGCCAACCAGTAAGACCAATCAGCCTTCAACTAATTAGTCTAGTTTAGTCTGGGGAAGGTGAATTAGTGCTATGTGTGTAGTTTACTTTTTACACTTGGGCAGTAACATGGGACTCTAAAGCAAACAAATATACGACAAGGGCTTGGACGCACTATGTTCTTATTAGTGGTGTAATGCCAACCCCCCATGTGCACAATAAAAAAATTTCATATTTAAATTGATAGTTTTTATCACTTGGTAGTTAGTGTTTGAGCTTCATAACCTTACAAAAGGGCATTCTACCTATATGGAAAATATATTCTAAAGAATTAGCATGCATTTCTAGAATAGCCCCATGTGAGAAGAAAAGTACTAAAAAGTACTCTCGTTTGTAAGTATTTTAGTCTAATTTATTTAAAGAAATAGACTTATTTATAATAAAACTACAAGATAAAATAAGTTTAATTTTCAATTAGTAAACAATCATGCTTAGCCCAAGCTTCTTAATCTATTATTATGATTTTTTAAATACTTTGATGAGCACAGACCCAGAGATGAAAACACTTGGTCCCCCTTAATATGCGTGTCACTTACTTATTAAACAATTGAAATTATTAAATACTTGAAAATAATGGTTGCATGTGACCTCGGGAAGGGTGGAGCATTAAGTAAAAGCTTATGGATTGGAATCTTGGATGAGAAATAAAAAAAAAATGGTGCAACTTTTAGGGTTAAAAAAAGAAAGAAAGAAGAGCTTTTAAGGTTCATCTTCATGATTCATGTGAGATCAAATCTCAAAGCCTGGGTAGTTGAGCTATAGACCTTATGGCCCCAATTGTGGTTAAGATCTAAGGTTATTGGACTGTTAGGGCTGCAGCCCTATCAAAGTAAGTAAAACCTCATCTCATAACTTATCTAAAGTAACAATTAAAGCATTAGAAAACCTTTACATCGATCATCATGACTTGAACATTATGGTTGTAAAAAAAATTAGAATTTCAAATTCGAAAAATAGTGTATAGTGTAACAAATTATCTAAACTGTCCATTTTCCTTAAAAATAAGTTTTCACAGATCCTCAAGATCTGTACCATTTTTTAATTTCAATTTTTATTGTTGGTGTTGAAAATTGACTTTAGAGCCATCACGAAGATTTACTTTGGCGAAAGTGCTTTCCATACAAGGATTTGAGATGAGGCTTTATTTTGTTTTCATAAAGCCTAGGTCTTATAGAAACCTCATCCATTACATTTTTCTTTTTTTGGGTGAACAAAGCAATTACATTCAATATAGTTAAATAAATATTTCATGTATAAGAAGTACAAAATTTTTTGCTTGCAACTACATCTTGACCGTCCATCAAGAGCCAGAACACTGGTAACTTTATTTAAGGAAAGTGATCTTAACATCGACAAAGATATTGTGAATTGTTGTGCACATAAAATATAGTCGTTACCATAATAATTAATAATATAGATAAATCCTTGATATAATCTTTGTCAAAAGAAAAAGTTTATATAAGGCCGCTGCTTTAGAAAAAAAAAAGGTTGCAGTTACTGGAAACATTTCAAATTGATCATCTCAGCCTCAATAATTATATATCTAGAAAAAAAAATTACCTCTAAAACTAGTGCATTTTATAATATGTTATTTGGACTATCTATTTTCAAGTAATCATAGATCCACACAGTTGTATCATTTTTTTGAATTCTGAATTTCATTATTAAGGATGAAAATAAATTTTCAAGTCAGCATTTTTCGAGTTCAACAGCATTTTATGGTGTTCAAAAGTGCGGCCCAACATTTTTTTCATAATGCCGCAACCTTGTATAAACTCCCACCCCTTGTCAAAAGCGTATGATTAAATAAATTTTACTCAACTAAAATGTTTCTCTGTTTTAAAGTATGCATAAGTAGGATACCTGACCTTCATCCAGATTTTTTAAATTTAATTAACTAAATGATTAACTGGTTACCCAATGGAGATTATTATAGGGCCACTAAGCCACCACCCCTTGCCCTAATACCAGGCAAGCTTGCTTGTTTTGGTAGTTGATAAGAGATATTTTTGTGAGGAAGTTGCTATTTGCACCCATGTTTAAGCTTTTATCTAGGAAAATTTGTCAAAATGCATTTAACAAATTAACCATTTAATATTTTACTTATATATTTTGATTTAATTTTAAAATGCCCATTAAAATATATATATTTGAACAATTGTTTCATACAGGCTGGACCACATTTCTACAATATACGGTCTAAAGGTATAAAACATCCATCTTAAAGATGTATGCAAATAGGTGGTCCATCTAAAAACAATTTTAACTAACGGTCCGAATGTTTTTTTAATATAATTATTATTTCTAGTTTTCAAAAAAAAAATCATATTTATGATCTCCATGTTAAAGATTATATATTCTCTAAAATTAGGATCAAATTATATTTAAAAAAATATTTATTCCCAAGCCCGTATTTCTACATGTGCGGGTTTGGCCACATGCTAACCTATATATTTTAGGTAGAAAAAAGGCCAAATGTTAAATAATTGGAAAGTACGATGTATTTTGATAAATTTTCCTTTTATCTATCATAAACTCCACCGTGTTTTGAGGGAGAATTATAAAACATTACTGAGTAATGCCTAGTTTTAATGTCATGAAAAAAAAGCCGGTTAACTGTTTTGTCATGCGTATCAATGACAAGGCAAAACTTAAGTACACATAGGTGTTAATAAGTGTACGCTGTTTATTTCTAGGAAACATATACAAAGGGACTTTTACTACAAGGAAATGGTCATCATTTCTTGTCCGTTAACTTTTAAATCGGATGGTTATAAGTTCATCATTGACTAGAATCAAAGTTCAAAAAAAAAAAATTATTCAAACCTCGTGATACACCCCAAGCCATCAAATTCAACACCGAATGGCTAGGAAGATCGTGACCTCCTTGTAGCAATAATAAACAGTCTCGTAGTATAAAATCCATTGTTTATAAGTTACAAAAGTGTTTTAGAAAAATGTCGATCCTGATCTAGTTCGGTTGGAGTCCGACCTGATCTCTTTACTGAATGAATCCGTCCAGTTCGGTGGGAGTTGAAAGGTCGTTGGCGGTCACGTGAGTAAAATCAAAGATCCATTTCGGAAAACCTTGCAATTTCCGCTAATTGAACCTTTTTCTTTCAAATATTTTTTTATTATTTTTACAATGGATAATTAGCCGATCTGGACCGGATTCTCCAATTTAGATCGATTCAGTGATGGGCAATCCAGGACACGGTTTCAGGCTTCAATACATAAATGAAGTACAAGAAGTGGGGGAACATAGCATGTTTGATGCATGGGCAAAGATGGGAGTGATGAACAAAAATGCATCTCAATGCATCGTTCAAAAAGTAACAAAAAGAACACTGCCAGAGATGAACGGATATATTATGCTCCTGCGGGAACAATATTGTACATCTACTGCCTCAGGTAGAGGGCCTACTTGGAGAAATTTTTCCTATCTAGAATTATCTCAGTATCATCAGATGATTGTTTTCTCATAAAAAGATTTGAATTTTGAGTTCTTTGACACTTAGATGTTGCTGTTCAAAAATTGTATGGTTCTTGTTCAATCTTGGGAAATCAATTTTTCAAAAACATATAGAGGGTTCTATTTTCATATAATCGACCCCAAATAGTTTGAAAAAGGCTCTAGTGATTTTGATGATAATGTTAGAGGGGTTCCATTTAATTTTTTGTTATTTGAAGTTGGCTACTAGGTCCTAGACTTTACACCTCCAAATTTTGGGTCCAAAAGAATTATCCTTATAGAAAAAAGTATATATAAAGTTGAGGCCCTAAGCAATAATATTAAGGTGCACCTCAAAAATTCACCAGAAGAGATTGCTTGGATGTCGAAAAGCCCTCAAATTGATCATCTCAACCTTGAGATGTATAGACGTGAAAAAAAAAATGGATTTCAAGTCTGGGAAATAGTGCATTTTATAATGCATTATCTAGACTATCAATTTTCACTATTTTCAAGTATTTATAGATTTATTCGATCTACACCAGTTTTTAAGCTTTAAATTTTATAATTAAATATGAAAATAAATTTTCTGGCCATCACAAAGATTTCTGTTATTGAAATTTTTCTTTCAATGCTATTTATAGGTAAACCGATTGGTTAGGGAGTAAATATCACACAAGGGAGTTATAAGAAAGAAATCAGGAAGATACTTAAGACGAAATTAAAAAGAAAAAAAAATAGAAAGAGAATTCTGAATGAGTCCTCCCCTTTAAAGAACTCTATTCCCTAGCCTTCAAAAATTCTCCGCTCTTCCTCCTAATTGGCAAAAGATAAAGGGTGTGATTTATATAAGGCTATAGTTTTATTTGTAGTTTTATAAAATGAAGTAAGATTGCGGCATTCTACACTATTGATATTGTTAAATAGTGTAGATTTAGCAGATATTTTAAAATAATATCAAAAAATGATATATTAAATACAATATCAAATCTACACCGTCTAAATAAAATAGATAACGTAGAGTACTTTAGATACGTTTAAGAGAGCATTAATTAATCGCGTGTGATATCCATTAGTCCATCAGGTCTACAATGGGCTTCTCAGTACTTTGGAAAAGAAGGAACAAATTTACCCATTGCATTTACTTGGGGCCCTTGATTTCTCTAACACGAGCTATGCACCGTCAATTCGTGGTCTGGAGAGAGCACTGTGAACAAATGTTTCCTATTCAAACCACAGTGGAATAATTTTATTATTTGAAAATTTATTAATCATTTTTGCTGGTCTCTAAGACCATTTAAGAAATATTAAAAAAAAGGGAAATAATTAATATACACACAAAAGATAAATCATTTAATTAAAATGTAGAATTAAAGATGCACCTAAAAAATCCATCAAAAAAAGTTGTTTTCATGTTGAAATCTCTCTAATTGATCATCTCCACATCAAGAAGTACGACTATGAAAAAACCAAAAAGATTTGGAGTCCCAAAAATAGCGCATCTTGCAACTCATTATCTAGGCCGTCCATTTTCAAGATTTTCATACTTTTATAGATGTACTTGAGTTTAACTATTTTTGGAGTTTAAAATTTTATAATTAGATATGAAAATTTGCTTTGAGATAATCCTAAGAATTTTTAATACCAAAATTACATGTTATGATAAAATTTGGAAGTACATTTTAATTGGATTATTTAAGGTTGCAACCTTATAGAAACCACACCCTTTAATATTTTGCTCATTTTCAACTATTTCAACACAATACCATATGTTTTTTATGTATATTTTGATATGTTGAAATTAAATCAAAAAGTAGAAGCAAAATATTAAGTTGCTCATCTCTTGCAGGTAGACTACCCATTGAAGATTGATTGTGGATGGTCCATTTGAAAATGATCAGGATTAGGGTTTTAACAGCTTTTTTTTGGGGGGGGACAGGTAAAAAGAAGATCATTTAAATTAAAAAATTAAAAGAAATAATCAGTGTTAGCGGTTGCGAATCATTTATGTGGGTCTTGCATGACCACGATATCCATTCCCCCTAATAGTTTTTTAAGCTGAATGAAGCTATTTTCTATGAGATTTGAAATCCAAATTTTAGTTTTTGATGTTTACGGAAGGCATCTAGGGTTTTAGGACTCTGCTCTATAATGGTGTCAACTCTTACATCAAAATAAAGCGCACTCCAAATCCTACCGGAAAATATATTCCAGTGTCAAAAACCTGGACAATTGCTTGAAAATCTATTTCTACAACATGCACTAGTTTTAGAACTTGAAATTCTTTTTTTTTTTTTTGTTCAACCATACATCTCAAGGTCAAAGGGATTCAGTAGAAGATTAGTAAATTTTTGTGGTGCAAATTTACTTTAAAAAAAAAATTTATATAGAGCCGAGGCTCTAAACAATCAAATTATATCCTACCTCAAAAAAAATTTATTAGAAGATGTTGTTTTGATGCCCAAATATCTTCAAATTGATCATCTGACCATCAAGATACATAGACATAAGAATAAAAATGTATTTCAAGTATTAGAAATAGTGCATCTTGTAACATATTTGTTGACCATCAATTTTCAAGATTTTCAAGTTCTCATAGATCTACTCGATCTACACTATTTTTTAAGCTATAAATTTTATAATTAAATATGAAAATATATTTAAGACTATCACAAAAAAATTTAGTATTGAAACTACATTTCCCTATACTATTTGAAAGTAGGCTCTACTTTGATTGTTTAGAGCCTCAACTCTATACAAACCGCACCTACATAAGACCAACACCTACATAAACCAAACGAGATTTAATGCTCTTGGATCCTCAGACACAGGTACACAAACATGAACACATGCGCACACACATAGAGGAAAAGTAATTCATGCACTAAGGGACTCACTTCTACCGGGGTGGTTTGTATAGGGCTGAAGCCCTAAACAATCAAAGTAAAGCACGCTTTTAACTAGTATAAAAAGATATCGCTTTAGTACCAAAAATCTTTTCATCTCTAATTAAAAAATTTAAAGCTTCAAAAATTATGTAGATCAAATAAATCTATAAATACTTGAAAATCGTATCGATAGATATCACTTTAATAACAAAAATCTATTCATCTTTAATTAAAAAATTTAAAGCTTCAAAAATTGCATAGATCGAATAGATCTATAGATACTTGAAAATCTAGTGAATTTTAAAGCGCTTCTTAGTTTTGATTGTTTAGGGCCTCAACCTCATATGAACTTTAACACATCCACATCCATTTCGAGATGGATGTTCAAGAACAATGGCCCCACCAAAACTTGAAAGTAAGGATGTTAAATTTTTTTTGGGTAATTAGGGTGTCAAAGTATTAACAAATCTCACTTAAAAAAAAAATTATACTACAATCTTTAGGGTAATAAATGTTTTCAAATTTATTTTTTTAAAGACAGATTTTGGAGAGCGGACTCACTTAAATATATGAGTCAAGTAGACCAGGCAGTGGACCATAAAAACCCTGTCCATATATAATACATATAAATAAGAGAGAGAGAGAGAGAGAGAGAGAGAGAGAGAGAGAAGCAAATGGAATGTCTATGACAAAAAAGGATGCTAAAATGATAAACGCTAATCAAATGTATTTGACAAGAAAAGATACTAAAATAATATTAAATTACAAGGCCTCAATGAAAGCTGATTTTTATACAAATGTTCCAAGCGATTGAGAAGAAAGAGCGAAGCTGGAAGGATCACAAAACACCAGGCAAATCCACAGTACAAATACAGCAGTCACTCCCCATTTATCATGAGCGACGGAAAGGGTGTCTTCTTTATTTCGACAAACGTCGAATAATCGTTGTTTATTGGCTGCTTCCATGGCTCCCCATCTATCTGCATATAAGCCCGCTTCCACTGGCCTCCTCTCAGTTCTATTCGGATGGACGAAGCCTGAAAGATGCACCATAATTCCTCTAAACAAGCCCCATTTGAACAAAAGCACATAATTAACAGCTCTCTGTCTCTCTCACACACAAACATTTGGGAGGGATCCAAAGAAGAATAATAGACAATAGAATTTCTACATACTTCGGTTAGTTTCAGCAGAAAGCATACCTGAGCCAGGTGTTTGGCAGAGATGAGTTCGACCATGACAAACGAAGCATGCCAACCTTGCTTCAAGCCGAAAATTTCAAGCAGCCCATCATCAGAGTGAGCCTCAACGAACCCTCTCTGTTAGAAATCAACCACAGTAGAAGCTTTTAAGTCTATAACATAAACTGCATAAGAAAAGTTTAGTTTATTCCCTGATAAAATGATTAAAGCCCAATTCCTAACAAATAACGGACGTTGTCCCCTTATCCTTGCTTCTATCACACGCATGAAATGAAAAGCCAAACGTATTGTGCACATCTTATGAAAGATTATAACCAAGTTATTTTAAGTGCCGTATTAGGTGAAAATGTAGAGTGACACCAAAGCATCTGACAAAGAAAAACACTGAGGACATGAAAATTAGATTGTCAAAGGGTCGACATGACTTGAATAGAGGAAGGTGGCAGGCACAACCTCCAGTAGTAAGTCAGCTACAAGATAATCTTCTGAAGTTTAGTACATTTGCAGAATCCAATTCTACTTCATGTCAAGAATATTTAGTTCCACACATAAGCTCAACGTAAATAAATTTAATCTGAGAAGTGACACAAATTACTAAATGTTTTAAAAAATTGATTATCAGCAATCACGCAGTAATGTTGTTTGTCTATATTCTTGCATTTTTCTTTGAAGATACTGCTCATTTTCCTTTCTATTTTTCCAGCTTTGAAAAAAAAAAACTCGAGCAAACATAAACACAGATGCACAAGATAAATGTGCCACAAATTTGTCAAGTACATAAGTGAAAATCTAAAAGTAATATAAGTTTACACTTACAATAAGGAAAAATAATAATAATAATTATTATTATTATTATTATTCCTTTTCCTTAAGAATTTTTCCTATTTATTATAATTTGGTTGTCTATAATATTTTTCCTTTATACTCTTCCTAAGATATTCCAAGAACTTCACAAGAAAAACCAAAACTTCAAAGCCACCCCATGAATTCGGTCCCAGAAAAGTTAAAGAGACCAGATTCACGACAGATGTTTTGAAACACCATTTAGACATCAAAACTTAAATTTTTCTAAGTTCATTAGTATATGACGATGACCTAGGGTCTTCACTGATCCCCATTAACGTAGCAGAAACTGGGATCACTTTCATCTACACCAGTTTCTTAAAACTCAAACTCGATGATTAACTTGGCCACTGCCAAAATTGAGTCCACCCTCAGATTCAACTATTTAACTTAGACAAGCTCGGCAAAATTTTCAAATTCTTTTGGGAATCATTAAAAACCAAGTGTCAGCAGGGGGAATGAAAGCCATTTCTTCACCTGAGACAGACCACAACATTACCATCCTGGTGGAGACCATTTATATGTCAAATTAACATAAATAAAGAAAAGTGCAAGCCCATCCTCAGTTTTTCGTTTATAAAACACATAACACAACACCTGAATAGTAGACTAGGGTGAGTTTCTGTGACTCGAAGCAAGTTCTCTTACACTGATTTCCACTAAAAGTGCCAACCACTTAAACCAACAATTGCATGGATACAAAGGAAATACTAGTCATATATGAACCATATATAGCATCACATTATCAGACGACAAATTGCCAAAATGCGCTATCAGCATTCTTACTCAATTACCATTCAATATTTTCCAGCATTATTTCTCAGTTTCAAGTCAAGGATTTACAAGATGTCAAAAGAAGGCTCTACCACTAATCTCTGCATCTATTGCATGGCACTTTTCAAACAAGATAAGTCATAAAACAACAATTGAGAAACTTTACCTTCTCTAAATACTCAGGCTTAAGGTGGCCCCATGGATTCCTTCCACTTCCATAATTATGGAGATTTAATGCAATTATTGCCCTTACACTGTACAACAAAAAATTGCATCAAGCATGTAATAATATGTTTGAAACTTCAATTAAACTGCATTCGTTTTGAGAAAGTTAATGCTAATACAATTAGTAAGGGAATTTAACAGTTTCTCATTACCTAACATTAACACAAGTAGAATAATCAAAAAAAGAAAATACAAACACAAGTAGACACCCATGGGATGAAACACATTTTCATGTAGATTTGCATGTTAATACCTATTGAAGTAAAGTATAATAGAGTAATAGACTTACATATTAGTACCACATAAAAGCAACATATAACAATTTCAGTAAACCAAAAAAGTAACATAGAACAATTTCAGAAACCAATAACATATTAGACAGCTTAAGCTTCTTAAAATCTATTCCATTCAAATGGATAGTACAAATAAATAAATTCGCTAAGTAATAATGACTTTAAACAAGAAAAATGGAGTATGCAAATAATCCTGAACTCTTCTCTAAAAGATATCTCAGTAAATGACAATAAGATCCACAAATATTTATGACACAAAGCAAGCAAAAGAAAATTAATTCATTTAAGTGTACAGTTGACAGGCACTTGCCTTGAAGGAACTCTGATCTGTTCCCAGTCGGCACAACTGGCTTTCTTTATGTGGAGCCGCACAATATTATTGAGGCCCCTAAGATTATTACAATATTGTCAGTGTCATATATCTACAAAAAGAATTACACTTACAGCAACATTCAAAGACCAAAAACAGTATCAACTAGTGATAAAGTGGTGCAGTAGCAGATTTCATGCTATGCGAAGCACCTTTTAATTGACAGATTGCCCAGAAGTGGTATATAAATATAGTTACAAGCGGAACAGGATTCGTAGCCGACCCCAAATAGCTGAGATAAAGCTCGGAAGATGCTGATGATGACGAATTATAGAAGAGGCACAATGAAATGAAAAATCGGCACAAGAACAATTTAAAGCTATAAAGGAAGACAAGAACGGATGAAGCACTACTCAATTGTCCCACTCCATTTAACAGATACAAAGCAATTGACCACCTCCTAAACAAGAAAACTCAACCAACCTGTAACACTTTTATAACAACAGGTGCTATTAAAGCAGTAATATGCAAGTCAATGGCCAATCGATCACATCCTCACATTGATAAAGGAGCATGTCGGAAGCATGCATTAATTGTGCAAATCTAGGCTAGCTCAGTTTATCCAAAACAAACTTAAATTGTCAAAAATTTAAACTTTTACTCAAAGAGAACTTGATTATGAAGTTATGACATGAGCTATAATTAAATGACGCCAAGACCTTAAGAAAGAGAACTTGATAATTTTTTGCAACTTAAATATACTTGAGTTGTTTAATACTTGTTTTTTTATATATTTCTTTTAAAAACTTGAACAGAAGGACATAACAACCGTGTCTGAATTATTCGTACTTACTGAAAATGATCTACTTGACAAAACATTTACGAGCGGAATTGTTGTATCGATGCTCCTCAAGAAGTACATAGAGCTCTGGTTTGTTTCAATCTGTGGTACAAGTATGTTCTTGTTCTAGTACTAGAAAAGGCTTTTTCCGCACATACTATGTCGATCATGGATTAAAAAAAAAATCACATTTTCCAAAAATTCTATCATGGGTTACAAAAAAAAATTCGATCATGGATTAAAAAAAAAAAATCACAAATTTTCAAAAAATTCAATCATGGATTACAAAAAATTCGATCATGGATTACATAAAATTCGATCATGGATTACATAAAATTCGATCATGGATTACAAAAAAAACAAACAAAAAAAAACAAAAAATTCAATCGTGGATTACAAAACAAGAAATAAACAATTTGATCATGGATTACAAAAAATTCAATCATGGATTACAAAAAACTCTATCATGGGTTACAAAAAAAGCAAAAAACAAAAAATTCAATCATGGTTGAATTCAACAACTATCAGTCCAAAAGCCCTTAGAATTCAAATCTTCCCTCTGTTTGGTATGTCAGTCACATACGGCAGGAGTAGCTCTATTTCCTTTTGGGATCTTTTAGTAGGTCTTCCCTCTAATCAGTTGGTTCTGTGACTAAAGGTCAGGTAGAGGCAGTGGTTCGAGTCATAGCTTGAAGAACAGGTTCTAAAGCTTTGGAGCTTTTTGTGGTTACCGTATCAGACACCAACATGTCCAGGTAACATTAGGTGCCAGCAACAATGATTGATCTACAGTCATTCACAGCCCTAAACTTTGCAAGAGATTAGGCACATTATCACATGCACAAGTCGACATTAGTGTCCATAGAAATCCAATGCATAACCAAGACAAGTTCTTCTAAGCAATCATTCCTAAACTAAATTTAAGTTTTATTTTCAGGAAAAGCCTTGTTCTTCAAACATCAGATTTTCAAAAAGAAAACAAGAATGATCCACTCTCAAAAAAAAAAAAAACAAGAATGATCTTTAAACTCATCAAGAAATCCATCAAAGGCATATATCAAGTACCTGCAGTACATGGCTTCATGACTGAAAAAGAGACAAGATAGGCATAATGAATAAGATGGCTAACCTTAAACCTGGATCACTCAAGCAAGGCGTACAAAACCAACCTTGGCTACAGCTATATCCAGAATAGATCAACTGTAAAACAAAACACTCAATTCAATGCTGCAATATGTCATATATGTCTAAAAAGTTGATTGAAAAAAAATAAGGATATTGGGACATTTTATAAGTTTCAACTAAATAAATTTAATATATTAGAATAACGAATTAGGCCATGAAATCACAAAATCAGCATCCTCATGTTGACAGAAACCAAACATCCAAGATCATTTACTCAGAGCCTACTATTCATGCAGAAAACAAGCATTCAAAACAATTCCCAAAAGCTTAATCAGTAATGCACAGAAAGATGCATATGAAAGGGACACATCAAAATAAACGAAAAATAGCACAGTTCCTAAAATGGTGATGTACAAAGCCATATTCGGTAAAAAAATGCACAAAAATGATACGAAGTACTGCAAAATGCACACAGATGCAAGAAATAGATCTTCCTCACCAAGAAATACTCAAAGCTAATAATGCTACCACAATTATTTTGAATCCAAACTATATGACAGTACGAAGCCCTTACAAACTCAGCTTGAGGACTGAAGACAAGCAAAAGTCCCACACAAGAAACCTAAACATGGCCACTCTCTTCACCCCAATACAAATGTCTGAAATGCATCTTTCACCCACTATCTGGTCTTGGTTATCTTTTATCTTTTCCCCAACAAAAAGGTAGATTGGACAAAGATATCTAGCACTAGCTCGCAAAGTCGAACCACACAGTCGCGCTACAAATATAACTAAAGACATGCAACATAAAGCATAATCTATATCCATTTAGAAAACCAAACATTTAGGAAATAGTACTGAGCCTGAAGGCCAATACTATCATTCATACACATGAGAATTATCATTTAATATATCATGACAAATATATTTAATTAGTTTATCAAATTTAGAAGCATTCCAATAAAAAATTAGGAATATAATCTTCATTTTTAGTCAATATAAGTAGAGAAAGTATCCAATGAGATTATGAGACCGTTTTACCTATGATATGAAAAGGTAAACAGCAACCCAAGCCGTCAGATGTGAAATTGGACGGCGGGGTCCTATCATTGACAGCACTCAAAAAGTTCAAGAAAACTCTTCCATGGACTTTGTTTGGAAGAATGAACATCCAATTTTGCACCTGACAGCTTAAGATATTTTACCTTTCTGTACCAAAGGTAAATAGTCAATCATCCCCAAGTAAAATGAGCAATAATGGACAAAAAGGATGATCCAAATGTACCTTGTTTGCAACTGGACCTTGTGCAAGATATGGCTTTTCATTCCGCAAATGGTGAAAACCATACGCAACTTGGGCATCCATGCCTACATTTCATGAGAATATAATAAAAATTTTGCGGAAAGGGCCAAAGGACATCAATAGTTTTTAAAATAAATATCAAGAAAATGAACACAAATAAAAATCCAGACGATAGTTTCACATAAACTCGAACAATGGAAAAGCATAATAAAATTGGAATGCTAAGTCAATGGAGAAGATTAAGTGCTTGAAGAATAGAGAAGAAAAAACCATTTATCTAGAAATAGTTGAAAAAATAATCAACGACTTAATAACAGTGAGTAAATATTTAGTGAAGGTTCAAGCAGGGTATTCATTGTGCATCATGAACCAATTTTCTCTGCTGATGAAAAAATTAATAACAGATCTTAATAAGAAACAGAACAAGTCAAAATTCTTTCAAACTGGCAAGGAGCACAAGTAACAAATACATTACACTTTTAAACTGCCTGAACCAAAAAAAACACAAGTGAAATGAAAAAGAAGCATTGAGAATAACAAATGATATTGTAAGCAAAATTAAGATGGTGAACATTTTGATAATATCATCCAAGATATTTCAAAAGACATTGATGTACATAATGATCCCATTAATGCTAAAAAACAAGGCATGAACCCAATACCCTGTAAACTGTCTTTTACTTCTCAAGTAATTTTTGTTGAAAATAAGCCTAATTAGAAAATTACAATTACGGAATGAATTCCCAATCAATAGAAATTAAACCCTCTATGGAGTATCGCTTATATGAGCTTCTTCATGAACATGCCAATAGGAAATTTCTATAGTACTTATCAACTCTATAACTTCAAGCACATACATCTCCAGGGGATTGGACTCCCTTGAAAGGCTACCCAACAAATAACATTCAAAGAGTAAACAAGGGATTGTGCTACAATGAAAACCATGATGATCATGAATCAAGCTGCCTAGAACATGCAGTCCTCCATTTAGCTTCTCTCCATAGAAGACAAGGGCTTGCTAAATAGGCAACCAATAATTAGGAAACAATTCCATAAATGCATCCATGTTTCCAGGTTGTGTGAACCCCAAACAACAAATAACAATTTTATTTGTTGCAATTCATCTAATCTTCCTACAAATAAAAGTAAAAAGCGCAACCATATTCTATGCATACTTAAGATGATAAAAGATAGATCTTGCAAATGATAACCTCGAAAAGAATCATAACAATTAAGAACACTAAGTTTGTAAATCATACCTATACTATAGTAATTATATAATACACCTTCAAAGCATGAAAAATTTTCCGGCAAATCCCCCTCAACATCCCCATCCTGCACTACATTCCAAAATTAGCTAGTGTTAAATAGTTTCATCACTGATATAAATTGAGAAACTAATAATATGCACTTGTATCAGAACATAACCAATAGTGGAGTTTCACAAATTTTGATCACCATTTTCATTTCATGAGACAAAATAAAGACAAATAAAATAAAGTAGATAATTCAAGACTAAAGACCACACGCAGAAAAGTTGGATACACATTCTCATTTAGATGTCGCTCTTTACATGAGTTAACGTGTGCATAACAAATGTCATCGACATAGATATCCATCCAAACAAGTGGTAACTTTAGCAAATTTTCATAGACTGGGGAAATCAATTTCACTTAGAGCATGAACGACATGGCACTTTTCTGTTAGGAATAGACTACAAAGTATAGAACACCAACAAAGAGTTAGTTTTAGGAGAAAGAGTGCTGGTCAAGTGCAAGGTTCCAGCAATTACGACCAAGAAGATAATTGAGCTTTTCATGTGTCCTTACCAAGCTTCTTATTTTTCTTATATTGCATGAAACCAAGATGGTTGAGTGTGTCCAAAGGAATCCAACAATATCCCCAACCCAGCTCAAAGATGTGCAAGAACCAAAATTCAAGAGCCAAAGTATCTCAAGAAAGTTTTACAGCAAGAAAATCTCACTTTTATACAAGAAATACAGATTTGCAGAGCACATGCACGTTAACAAACACTCAAATCGAGAAATCACATTTGTGTGTCTCTATAAACCTGTGTGCCCCTATACACATGTAAACATGCTCTCCCAGTCTCAAGATGTTCAATATCATCTGATGCGCAATGTAGCTTGAGGCTTCTGAGTAACCAAATGAAATTAAGTTAAGTTGGAAAAGAAAACTTAAATGTGTTTGATGTGTCGATAATCTAAACAAGTGCAGTTTAGACCATTTCATTTCATTCATCTCGAAGTATTCTTTGTAGACAAGTACAGTGAGAAGATCCATATGCAACAACAATTAAAGATTCAACCACCTGATTGAAAGTGCCCTCGTCTCTATATTTCAAAGAATGTGGAAGTTCAACATTTTCTCCATGTGGCATTGAAACGGTGACTTGCCAACTGCACCAAAAGACAATGAATTTCAAAGACAGTTATCTCTATTATCCATATATTACAATGAATTTATAAGAGAGTTATCTGTATTATTCATATATTACAAGAGAAAAGGTGAAAACATGAACTCGTTTTACTGTGCTAATTAAATATTATTTGTCTTGGCGAAGTTCAGCTGTAGGAATCAATTGGGACATAGTGTCGCAATAATCAACAATTAACCTTTCGATCCCAAGCCCCATTCATAGTGTTTATTAAATATCTATAACCATATTAAACAAAGATAACTAATGACCAAAATTGCTATGATATTTGGCAAGCTCCTTACCAATACCTTGGCTTGTAAATCACAGCAAGTAAAAATTACCATATCCAAGGTTTTAATCCCACCCCTAAGCTACCCCGAGAGAGAAAAAAACATTACGCTGATGGAGTTTTGTAACTCAAGAAAAAAAAGCAGGATTGCCAAGGCGGATGGGAGAAAAATGAATATATCTTCAGTAACGAACATAATGAGTTCAATTATTTGTGCCAAAACTACTTTTCCATCATCTCTTTTTTTCATTTTATTTTCTTTAAGATGCCGTAGTTAAATTTGCAAAGTCCCAAAATTGACGTTTTAGTGAATCAGTGACAGCCATCAGACTCTTATATATGAAAGCAACAGGGGAGAGAGGAAAAACAATCGCACAGAAGCAACAGGGGAAGGGGAAAAAGAAAAGCAAAAGTAAATCATTCTATTAAAAAGATAATGATAAATCAATATTGAAATTCACCACAACTTCAATTTCACAGGCATGAACGTCTATTTGCAAGGAATGGCACGAGCATCCCCTAGTAAATGGAGATAAAGCTGACCTATCAAGCCGGCAAATTGGACCAGTCGCAGCCTTGTACAAAGATCTCTTGACAGCTGACCGCCAAGCAAAAGGAAATGATCCACCCTGTGAAATGTTCAAAATTCAAACTATACACATCTTTGCATATGCAGGTGAATATATATGCCGAACTAATGTATAAGAACTCTGCGAGTCTGATTCGGACACTCCCAACCAATTTAGACTCGCTGAATCAACAAATCCCTCACCCTACCAATTTCGGATGATCGTGACCCACGTAACACGAGTCTCACCTAAGACTGCCCAAGTCTGTCCAGGTCTTTCATTCAATAGAACAGAAATTCTGCCCGAGTCTTGACCCCCACCAGGCTCAGTGCCCATGTCCATGTTTTTAAACACTGATGCAAACTCATAAATCAAAGGGAAGGTATAACACATTCGAGAGGTATGGTATACATCCCCTAAATTGAAACATGACAATAAGAAAGACTTACCCAACCAAAACTTCTTGACAGATCATTCCCAGTACCAAGAGGAATAATCCCAACTGGTGGAATTGGCTTTCTATTCTCTAAATAAAGCTCTGCTACACTCCCCAATACCCAACCCACTGTACCATCACCCCCTGCAACCTGTCAAGCAAAAATTTGACCGACAAATGATGAACTATTACTTGAACCAGCACATAACCAGAGACTCACACACCTCAACTATGATGGCAATCATGTGAAAGTGATAGCATATGCAGGCACAAAATGCATAAACAAATATACATGCATCCATTGTGCAACCACATATGTTATAAGCCGTAACTCATGGAGTATTGAAAACACACCATGACCCTCAGCCTCTCACGTGTCTCCTCTGCGCAAAAATCACCATGACTGGCCAATTTCTCCAAGCAAAGCAACCCATATTTGACAAAGTCCAAAGGCTTCACGACTGCCAGATCAAAGACCTGAAGCAAATATAACAAGGAAAACAATATTAATGTGCTGGCATTTGCTCATACAAGCATGTTGAGCCCAAAATCCACTGTATAATTAGAACTATTAAGTGACTAAGGATATAAACAAGCTCCCAGTGTCAATAATTATTAAATTTCTTCTTAAACAAACTATATAAACGAATGCATTGTGCTAATTTGGCTGTTCAGATAAAGTGATTTCAGAAATTTCTATGTATATTTTAAGAGTTGGATACCTAAATGTATTCATAAGTTCCTCAATCACATATAAAACAAATGGCAACATCATATTCCCCACAAAACAAGATTTTCTCACAAAAATGAGAAACAAAATGCAAATAAACGATGAAACAGAAAATACAGAGGTAACAACAACAATGGGAACGGTACAAAACAATTTTAAGTGGAAACAAAGTATATCAACTCCACTAGAAAAATGTCAGTTTTTGTAGATTAGCTTGATTGAACCATATATAGGGTAAAAAAAAACCAGTGAAAATGCCAAAAAAAAAAAAAAAACTTTTTGGGTAAATTCAGAAATTTCAAACTTTCAGAATTATTTAAAAAAAAAATCAAACTTGCACAACAAAAGATGCTCAACAAAAATATGCACATAAATTCAAGCTTACACAACGAAAAAAATGCTCACAAAATGGTGCTTTCAAATCAGTGAACACATTATCCATTAAGCTCCACAATCAAGAACTTAAAAAAACAAAAAAAAAAAAAGCACCTAAAAAAAAAGAAGACAAAAGGGCAATAACGCGTAATCATAAAACGCCATTGAAACGAACACAACAAGGAAAAAAAAACAGCAACCTGTTCCTCGCTCATTAATTCCTGAAGCCTGCCCTTTAAGATAGGACCATGCCTTCCTCCACTGCGAGAGTTAACAAAAACCACCATTGGAGAAACAGGAGCGACTGTAACTCCATCCCATTTGAACCTCTCCTCGATTCCACTAATATCCTTGACCCTGACTGCTTCATCAATGGCTTTTCTCAAATACTCGGGAATAAGAACCCTCTTCCTCAAATCCTCCTTATCGATTCTTAAACCAGAAAGACCACACCCCTTAAACGAGTCGACAAAAGACGAACGAGCCGCGATGCGAGTCGTACCGCCCGCGTTAGGGGAATCGGCCTCGAAACCCTCGCCTCTGCCTCTGAAATCCTCCATTTCTCGAGCAGAGACGAGATCTTCCTTGGAAAAACCGCCCTTTAAGAGAACGCGAGGTTTTAAAGGAGCGATTTTTCCTGACGATTTCAGCGATTTTGAGGACACAGGCGATATTTAGGAAATCATCACCTATTTGGAGAGGGTAACGGAGTGAGAGGAAGCTTTATCTTGGAGAAGTCGCTCCTCTCATGAGAGAAGGGCGAGTATTTCAGAGAAATGGCGATCTTTTCAGTGGATTGGCGATTTTCAATATAGAGAGAAAGATGGAGTGCCGATTTTTTATGGCATAGTCGCAGATTTTAGAGAGAAAGAGAGACCGACCGACTGACAATGAGTTCTGTCTTGGAAAACAAACACACCTTTTATAAGAGAATTTTTCAGAGAAGTGGCGAGCTTTTCAGACCATTCCGCGATTTTTTACAGTGAGAGAGACGGGTAGCGGCGATTTTACGGCTTAATAGCCACTTTTTGAGTGAGATTTTAGAAAGAGAATGAGAGAGATCTTTAATGGCGTCCGGAAAAGTCTATAGTTATGACTTATGAGAGAGAGCTGGAGAGAGAATCTAGAGAGAGATAATGAGGGAGATCTTTAATGGCGCCCCCTGTTTATGGAAAAGTCCTATCGGTAATGATGACGATGTGACGACAGGGGCTTTGCAACTTTCAAATTATGGAATGTTTCCTTTGTTTCAGAGAGAAAAAATGGAAAAGTTTATAATGAGCCGAGGCTCTAAACAATCACATTCGAGCCTACTTCAAAACTTTGATTGAGAGGTTATTTTGATGCTCAATTATCTTTAAAATGATTTCGATATCGTATGAATTAAAAAAAAATTAAATTAAATTTAAGTTTTAAAAATAATATATTTTATAATATATTTTTGGACAGTAAATTTTTAAAAATTTCAAGTTTTTATAAATATCATCTATTTATCTTATTTTTTAAACTTCAAAATTTATAAATAAATATAAAAATATATGATACTATTTAAAAATAAGCTCTAATTTGATTGTTTAGAGCTTAGGCTCTATACAAACCGTACCCCCGAAAAAAAATGATCCAACAAAATTCGTATATTCCAATTGTTTTTTATAACGAAAATACCTTTCTACCCTTACTATTCCCATTTCTTGTTCCATTAATATCTCACCTAGAACGAGTACAGTAATTTAGACTTTCATGCAAATTTAAGAAATATATATATATATATTATAAATTTAATTAATTAGAATTAAATCCAAAAAGAAACGCGGAGAAGTAAATTGTAATTTTTGTGGTTTCTATATAATATAAAGGTGAGGTTTGTATGAGGTATCAATATCAACTTTACAATCAATATATGGTTCACCTCAAAACAATACTTGAATCAGTGTTTGTAAAACCAAACGATCTGATCGCTAACTGTCCAGTTAGATCGGGAATGGTAACTAACCGGTTTTGATTTTGGGTGATTTTTTTGATCAACCAGTATTTAAAAAAAAATCAAAAAAATGCATATAAATTTAAAAAATTGGGAATTTGATTTGTAATGTATTTTTTAATATTCTTTACATTATGGTAAAGATTAAAAATTGTATTGGTCATTAATACTCACTTTTATATTTTTCTATCTTTTCAAAAAATTTTAAAAATATCTCTAGGCACAAATCAATTCGTTAAAATCTATTTCTTTCATTGATTTTCAATTTCATTTGAATGTGTTTTGTTTTAATCATTCTTTATATGTTTTTCATATTTTAGTAGATATTTTTTGTATCTTTTTTATTTTTTTCAATAATTTTTTTACTGTTCGAGAGTTTCCAGGTTAGAGCAGTTGAATCGGCCGGTTTACCAGTTATGCCGGTAAAACCACTTCCAGGCCTATGTCCGGTTAACCGTTCTAGTTCGATTTTACGAACACGGACTGAAATATATAATTTTCGTGCCAAAAAGCATTGTGACAACATAAAAAAAAAAAAACTATATTCGCCCTAATTATGAAATTTAAAGATCTAAAAATAGTGTAGATCAAGCATACCTATAAACAACTAAAATTTTTAAAACACTCAATCCAGATAATTATGTCACAATATGTACTACTTTCATGACTTGAAATACTTTTTTTATTTTCTTCTAGTACATACATCTTGAGGTTCGCATGATCAAGTTAGAGTTTTCCAGCATTAGAACAACTTTTTTTCGATGGGTTTTGAACTGCGTGTAGCTTCATTAGTATAAAATTGACACCTTATTAGAACTTTTTTTTTCCTAGTATAATGTCCCAAAAATGGGCAAGAGACTGCCCAATTTTTGGAAGGCAAAACAAAAGTGATGAATAATTCAATAATTATTTTTCACTTGAAAATAGTTATCTACTAACTCCTCGATAGATCCTGAAAAGCTTAAGTCCCACTTTTCAGTGAATATTATAATTTAGTTTTTTTTGTTGTATGCATCTGAATTAGCTTAAATTTTGTACATCTATACTTCTTGCCATTATGCAATTGTATATACTTCTTGCCATTACGCAATTGTATATACTTCTTGCTATTATGCAATTGTATAAATCTTTTAAAAAATGATTCAATTAAATAAAAAAACCAAAATACACTTATAAATTTTAAAAATCCAATGGTATTTTGATTATTATATTTTAAAATATTTGTTGCATATTTTTTATGCGTGTGAGATGATGATAAATATCAAATCCCCAAACTTAAGGTTAATCTAATGTATAGGAGAGAAAATAAAATTAAAACTATTGGGACTTGAATGTAAAATGCCAAATTTATAAGGCTATTTAAAAGTTTTATAATAAAATATGATTTTTTGGTAAATTTCTCAAAAATTATTATCCATTTTAAGTCAAAGTGCTGAATATGACTACTTTATTATCCATGCTGAAACTATAAAACTTTACAGTAGTTTTTAATACATGACTGAATTAAAATATTAAAAATCACTATCCATTACTATCATGTAAATGTTAACCGTCAATTGGTGGTAAATTGTTGTTCACGTGCCTTAGTAATATTTTAAGCCTATTTTAGGTATCTAGCACAATTTTTGTTTGGGTGTGGCTTCCATATGGTTGCAATCGTAAACAATCCCACTACGGTGTACCTTCAAATTTTATTATAATATATAATTTTGATGTAAAATATTATTGAGACTATCTTAAAATTTATTTTTATATCTAATTATAAATTTTTAAATGTTAAAAATAGTTAAAATCAAGTAAATCTATGACCATATGGAAATCTTGAAAATGGGTGGTGTAGACAATATTTTGTAAGATGCACTATTTATGATACTCAAAATCTTTTTAATTTTCATAGTCATATATCTCAATGTCAAGATGATCAATCTTTTTTCAACATTAAAACAACCTTTTCCGATGGATTTTTTAGGTGCATCCGCAGTTCTACATTATAAGGTTGCAACTTATAAAAACTTTTTCCTTTTAAATTTTAAATGACTAATTTTGCTTTCACATCACATGGCTATATGTTGGAGCAATGTTTAAAAATCGGGATCGGTGTGGCAATTTCTTCACACACTGATCTATATCGGATTATTAGAATGGTGATCTAGATTAGGTATAAATTGGTCTAAATCAATTATTTATAAAAAAAATAAAAAATCAAATAAATTAAAATTAAAATGAAAATAAAAGTTAATAGAGTGAGGATTTAAAGAGATTTAAAAACACACTAGATAAACTAAAAAATTATATAT